>MU226263.1:256863-275315 GCA_018584345.1 Thuja plicata | reverse complement strand
AAAATCTTTTGTGCTCCAGTCGGCAATATGATGAAAATATTTTTCTCTTGACCTTCTCATCCTTAAGATAAATATCATCAATCACATGTACACTCCTAATGTTCCCTTGCCTCCCAAATATAATGTGCAAGCATATCTTCCTATCGGCGTAACCATTGCACCTTGTTTGGGTACAAATGCTATTATCAAGAAATAGATATAAATATTTAACATAATTTGTACTTGCAAGTTCATGTTGGTGAAGTGCACGCTTCACACATGCTCCTACTTCATCGTGCTCTCCTTTTCCATGTCCACTTTCAAAGAAGATCAACAGAAACTTAACATTGTGTCTAGCATGTTGCATGGATAGCCAATTAAAAGCTTTTGCAAACTTAGATTATCCTGGGATAAAGTCAACAACACATGTATGTAATCATTTAATAAAATTTATCAAATTAAAATCAAATAAAAAAACATATAAATTGAATTTATATATATATACTGGAATTCAATTAAAAGTAAATAATAACTTAAATGAGAATGAAAATGAATTGAAGTACATATACTTCCCTACACAAACATCAGACCAAATCGAGTGTTGTGAAGCATTTATCCTGTGATTTGCAATATCTTCAAAAAATATTGCAAAAAAATGCGCCACGTAGCTTCTATCATGAACCTTATCATCGTTGCTATAGAAATGAACCTCCTTGATGATAATGTGTTCAATTGGATCAATACTTTCTACACTGTCCAAATCAAATTGTGTGTGTCTATAGCTCACTTGCACAAATATTGCAACTTGATTGGAATGATAATATTGAGCTTGAATTTGCGATTGAAGGGAAATGTATAGTTCTCAGAGAAATCTACAATTGAAATAATACAACCAGGTAGAAAACAATCTTTGGAATCACGAAATTGTTTAGCTTTTCATCATGCACCATGATAATGTTGGATATGTGGATAAATGGTACTATGAAATCTAGTCATAAACTCAAGGTAATTCACTCTCCTTCGATGCAATTTTTTTGGATTCATCACATGTCTTAGTTTGGTTGGTCTCATATTCAAATCTCTTCCACAAAAATAGCATTGAAACATCAATATTCTCAATTTCTAATGGAAATTTTCGCAAATCTCCACAATCAACGCATGCACTTTTTATACATTGTACATTGAACTCATTTGAATCTTCTGATTTATCACCAAAATAAACTTCACAAATTGTGTCATACTTCCATGGATGACATTTTTAGATTAAGCATTGCCATAGGTTTTTTATATGATTTCAAGTATAGATGAAACTCAATATGGATTTGATAGCAACAAGTTTCACATACCTTATTTATGCATACAAAGAAAGGGCGCAACCTCTCAAACATTCTCTGACATGTTTTACATCTAAAAATTCTTGCTTGAATACTTCAAACTATTTACTTTGTGTTGTATCTATAAAATGTTTTGGATGTTTAATTTTCATATCAACCTCTTCATCTTTCATCTGTATATTGCCCCTTGTATTGGAAGAAACACGGGAGTGGTTGGTCCAATATTCAATGACCCATCTTTTTACATCTTTAGAAAAAAAAAATTCAAGGAAGTCTATAAATATGTAACCAATTATTTTTAATGTTATTATCTAACAAATTTATCTTCCTAATATATCTTTGAACACTTTTTCTAGATACATTCAGTAATTCATAAATTTCTTGAACGTGTCTTCTATGTAATATCCTCTTACTAGAAATTGTAGTCATCAACACTCTACGTGCAACACTTGAATCAACTACTTGACTTGTGTTATTAATAAGGTTCAATGCATCTTGAAATTTTTCAACGACTGTTTCTTTTACATGACATACTAAGATTTTCCTATTATCAACACCCAACAACTCCAAAATAGGAGTCAATTACCTTTTCCTAAATAACTTGGCAAATAATTGTGCTCTTCCAACCACAAGTTTCTTTTCAAAATATTCCTCCCACATTTTTTTGCAATGCAATTTAATTGTGCTTTCAAGTACCATTTGTTCAGATGAAATTTGACTGAAAATAGAATCCTCATTTATCTTCATCAAATTTTTTATGCCAGAAGAAATATTTCTACCTTTACTACTACCAATTTATTCCCCTACTTGAGTTGTGTCTTCTTCAGCATCAACAGATTCTTCTTCAACATCACAGGTTGCTCTTGATTACATTTTGAATGACCTTTCATTTTTCCATCCCTTATTCCATCATACTTTTTTCTCTATTCCTTTATTCCCCATTGCACAAAGTATTGAAATTCAATTTCCAAAAATTGCTTTAATACTCTTTTAGGAAAAAAATGCCCTCCTTCAAAAAAAATTGCTTTCATGTACTCCTTGAGCTTGAATAAAAATTAATAGATTTTTTTGTTTTTTGTTTTTTTTTTTTAAAACAAAAAATAAATCATCATATATATGAGGATAAGGCAAGTGCTCACTCGCCCACATGACTGCTCGCAGGTTGGCCAACAACGTCCTATTTTTTGCCGAGTAGGATTCTTCTGAATCCTACTCGGCTGATTCATCCTATGTGGCATGCCAGGTGGCAGCCAAGTCACCAAAAAATGTAGAATTGCAGAACTTTCAACTTTTGCATCTAATTGCTCCATCAAAACTACACTTTCTCAAAAAAATAAAAATACCCTTTTGTAGATCTAGGAGTCAATAATATTGTCATATAATTTTTATATTATTTTAATTAGAACTAGTATATTAAAATTACAAAATATTGCAAGTAGATATATTAACATTCAAGAAGATGTTGATTCAGAAAAAGAAATAAACTAGAAAATCATATCAGAAAATTTTTAAAAAAATATGAAACACTAGACGAAATAGTTCTCTTCAAAATGTATAGTTTTTTTTAGATTGGTATAGATTTTATAGGGGAAATAAGGTGGAAGATGAAAACTGTCGATTTCGAGTAAGTTCAACTTCGAATTGTTATGACGGAAAAAATATAGATCGAAACAAGTCCTTATCTTTTTTGCACTAGATATACATTTCATCTAAAACATATTTCAAAATCAGAGGAAAAAAAGATTATTTACATATAGTTTTTTGGTGGGAGGTAGACCCCTTGATTTGAAGTATTTTTCAGCAACTAAAAAATAGACTTTAAATTTTTACAAAATATATCAATTCTTGTTCAAACAAAAGTTTAAAAGTAATAGGCATAAACTTCATCTAGTTTTACACATTTCATAAATTTACATCATCTTCAAATTCCAAATAAAAATGTCACTTTTGTGTCGTTGAAATTGAACAATTTTGGTGTTGTTAGCCTTTTCATTTATAAATGTGTGACACGGGTTTGTAATTTTACCCGATGTACATTTTGTGCATGGGATGGATGGCATGAATGAAAAATTGGAATCCCAATAACACTTGGGAATAAGTCCCCCTTCCTCCAAATCAAAAAGGTTTGAAAAATAAGTGGGTTTACCATTTGATAGAAGAAGATGGAAGGAAGACAAGATATAGGGCCAAATTGGTAGTGAAAGGTTTTTCTCAACAAAAGGGCATTGATTTCAATGAAATTTTTTCACCTGTAGTGAATATGACCATGATTTTTATCATGTTGGGGATGGGAGTTGTTTGGGATCACAAGCTTGAGAAAGTAAATGTTAAAACATTGTTTCTGCATGGGGATATTGGAGAGGGAATTAATATGGAGCAACCTGAAGGTTTTGTTAAACATGGTTAAGAAAACTTGTATTGCAAATTGAAGAGTATTTTGTATGATCTTAAGAAATCCCTGAGGAAGTAGTACTTAAAATTTGATAGCTTCATTGATGACATTAATTTTTCCATAAGTACACTTAGTGAAAAACATTGACAGAGATCATCGGTACAAGCATAACCGGCGGACTGCAAGCATAACTGGCAGACAAAGAGCATACCCGAGAGAACAAAATTCATGAGAAAATACTAAGCATGGAATTGACCAACAAACACAGACAAGTGTTAACACTGACAAAGTGAACAGGACATCACCGACAGGTCAATGACATAACACAAAGATCATCACGGATGACACAGTTTTGAGAACAAAACCGACAGAGTAGAAAGAGGCATACCCGACAAATAGTTCAAGAAAGGAACATCGACAAGAAAGAAAATGGATAGCCTGACATCGAAGCCTGACCATCAGAACCGACAGTCAGTTAGAGAACCTGCAAATAGTGGATCTGAGTTTTACACGTCAGATAAAGCATTGTGATTCTATTTTTAGAGTTTTAATTTGTTTTAAATCATTACTTGAGGGTCAAGCAAGCATAATGTAAATGTTTTAAAGCATCCCATTGGATCTAAAACATATGTAACTAAAGATCAAGGTCAAGTTTTAAACCTTGGATCTAGAGTTAACTTGCAAACTGTGAATCAAGAATAGAGCTAAAATCTAGTATAAATATATGTTCAATCAATTGTGAATTATGAATTCATTGTTGTTGATAGCCATGAAGAGCATCTAAGAAGCAGAAGGTAGAATTCATGCAAAGTTTAGAAACAGATCACACCAGTTATCAAGAACACATAGAGGCTATCGACGAGTAGACAAACGTATTATTCAATCATGAAAAGATGATTACTCATACATAGGAAGCTTTATTGGATCTGTTATCAGCAATTAGAGATTGCATATATCATCAAATCAAAGACTTATGTAGTTGCATTCTAAGAAGTGCATCACATCTAAAATCCTTTTGTAGAAGGTGGACTTAACCATTCTTTACAAATCTCTTAACAGAGTGCACACTTAACAGTGTTGCTCAAGCTTCAAACGAAGTAGATCTTAACAGGTCTCCACTATAATACTCCTAACAGGGTAGGTCATCAAGTTTGACCAATTGTAAGCCTTAACCGGCCCCTTCTTATCTGCAGATAGTGAATTCTTGTGGGTAACAATCCCCACCGCAGTTTTTACTTCCTAACAGGAGTTTTCTGTGATATCATATCTTGTGTCATGTGTTATCTATTTTCATGAATATTTATTGTATGGTTACATATTAAAGAAATTATGTTATGATTGCATATACATAAAGAAAGATGAACAGTTAGATAAGATAATTTACAAACTGATAACTAAGTGTTAATGGGATAACCAAGAAAAGTTTTAGAGGTACTGATTCACCCCTCCCCTCTCATTACATCATTCCAATATAACTCCAACAATTGGTATCAGAGCTAAGTCTCTTTCTTGAAAAGATTAAAGACTTAAGAGAAAATATCAGAGCAATGGAAAAGTACAAACTGGATATGACTATTGAGAATGAGCAGTTACAGATGTAGATAAACTATGATCAGTATAAAGAGGTGAGAATCAAATTAAGAATACTTCTTGATGTAAGAAAGATTATGGCAACTAGGCTGAATGAGAAGGACTACAAAGAATCAGAAATACAAGATTATTTTGATTCAGCAGAATCATTAACAAGAAAAGCTTCAAACACATCAGTAGAAGAAATCACAAGTCTACAAGAATTCAATCTACATCTAACAGAGAAAATCAAGATGCTGCAAATTGGTCAAGAAACTCAAATGATGAAAATGATTGATGTCATGAATGATGCAAGAAAAGCTGAAAATGAAAGAACACTAGCCATTGATGATTGGAGGAAAATAACACAAAAGCTGCAAGAGAAAGAATCAGATATTCAACGACTTACTGAGCATCACCATGAGGTTACCAACCAGATTATTCTTATGAGTCAAGAAGCAAATAGACCAAATATAGAACTCATTGAAAGAATACAGATTATCAGTGAGCTAAGAGAAGAGAATGAAAAATTGAAGCATGAAATCAAAGTCCAGAATCAACACAACGAATTGATCAAGAAAGTTGAAGATAGAAACAAAAGGATGGATGATTATCTTGATGGACAGAGAATATTCAACAACTACACAGGATTAGGATACAACTAGAATGGTGAATCTTCTAATCAACCAAATAAAAGGAATTCTTTCACAACCCTAAGATCCAAGAATCTGTCATGCAATCACTGTGGAAAACCCGGCCACACCTCAAACATCTACAGAAGCAAAATGAAAGGTATTTCTCAAGCACAAACTAAATTCATTGGTAATTGTTATAAATGTCAAAAGAAAGCATACAATGCACATGAGTGCAGATCCAAAGTGACAAATCTAAAGATGAAAACCTACATGAACAAGTATTGTGCTACCTGCAAGCTGAATGGGCATACACATGAAGAGTGCTAGAAAAAGAACAACAAGGCCTGGACACCAAAAGAAACTAATAATAGCCAAAAACCAACAAGAGTAGGTAACTCATATGTTTGGGACTATAACACATGGTTAAACTACACAGTATGTGGAAGGTACGGTCATATTGCTACCAACTGTATGAGAAAGTGGACCAGAAGGTCAAGAGGTTGGACCAATCTAGGTATGTCATGTTTTCATTGTCATAAGGTTGGACATGTGATAAAAGATTGCAAAAACCGACTAACAGATACAAGTACTCATCCTAATGGAAATACCATTGATGACATCAAGAGAATGAGAAACAAGATGTGGGTAAAAGCCACAAACACTAAAGGTGCAGGAAAAAGAAATACAAATGATGACACCCCATCCAATGGATATGGTGACATCACTACATCCAACTAAAATACACAAGTATGTATGGAAAAACATTATGACAAGTTATATTATGCATCGGTTCCATTACACATAGTTCATATTGCAATATTAGCATGAATAAAGATGCAATATATTATTATTTGTAAACTATTGAAAAGAAACCATTGGTTATTGGGTAAAATTTGCATCGGTGAACACACACATAAAATTTAGTACTACTTACCAGAATGTATCGGTCATTACACAAACACCAAGTTGATAAGTGTAAACTGATGGACATCGATGAACCTTGAGGCAACAAAAGCTATCTTCCCCACTTTACCGACCATCATCAGTGAAGACACCAAAGCTGCTAGCAACCCTGACACTTTGCATAGACACCGAAGATGTTATGAATTCCTCTATCGATGAACTCAGTCTTTGTATACTAACGAGTTGGTGAGCATTGATAAGAACTTAGGGCACAAAAAGTTATAAAAGCCCGACGGGTAAACTCATTTTGGCATCCATGATTTTTGAGCAGAGCAAAGTAGAGCAGAGCGATTTCAAAGCAATTTGGAGTGTGAACCAGCAGGATTTAATTTGACACATAGCATTCACATTTACAGGAAATCACAGAGAATCAGTAAGTAACCACATTCACTGACAGCACTATTTTTTTGGGGAAAAACCCTAAATTTCTACAATGCGATGCCATTGACTTCTAGAGTTGAAAAGATTAAGGAAACTAAGATGAAAACGTTCAATCTTGTCAGCAAAGGCTCGTGTACTGAACACAAATTCAAGCTACACCCAGAAATTGCATCACAACCTAATGATTTAGGAGCATTCTCTAGAATCCCACCTAGGGTCTTACTGGTAGAAGATGTAAGGTCCTATATACACTGTAAGATCTCAGAATTAGGAGATCTAGACCTAGATAATGCCTACAGGGCACTATGTGATGAAGTTGGAAACCTGAAAGAAGAGCACAAGCATCTGGAAGTGAAAGGACTCATGAATACATTACACTTTCCCAGAGTTTTCAAAACAGAATGGATAAAGATAGTTCTCAGTAGAATACATAACCAAACTTTATGGCTTAATAAGCCAAAATGAATAAAAAAGGATGTTATTCATGCAGTTACTGAATATCCTACAATTGACAAACCACAAGCTCACAATCACCCATCTCTGAAGGAAGTAGAAAAGCTAACTAGTGCAAAATCAGACAAAAGAGCTCTCAAGGTCAACACTATCACCAACATAGAACTCATGTTTGGCGCATGTGTGGTAGGGTACAAAATCTTCCAAGCAAGAAGAATGAATAGCATATCAAGCACTTCTATGATCATAGAATTCAAAATCATCGAACAAGGAAAGAAGATGGATCTTGTAGAGATCATGTTGATTCAACTTGAGGAGAACATGAACACCATAAGATCTTCAAGAACAAACACTTGTAAGTTTGGTTCCCTCATTATGTGCATATTATTTTACTTTGAATAATACTTTCCTTCCATAGGCAAAGTAGTGCGGGATACAAGTAGACCTATAACCATACAGATATGTGAGCATATAGAGTCACTAGGAACAAACTTTGATGATATAACGAATGAGTATTTCAAAATCATTAAGGAAATGTTGCAAGCTAGAACAAGGATATCTAAAAGTTTGATAGAAGAACACAAAGAGGACATATGTTTTATTGTAGATACTAATTTCATGTATATCCAAGCAGTAGTACCTAGGAAGTCCTGGCTTTCACATTTAGAGTATGAGATCAAATCAGGTTAAGCCAATGAGTGCATCAAGGAACTATTGAATGAACTAATTGACAACAAACAAGCAAGATTTGGCACCTATGAGGAAGCCAAACAAAAGATCAAGATAGATCTAGTTGTCAAGAAGATTGTAAACAAGAAGGACAAGATAATTAAAAACTTAACCAAGAAATTTACAGTTACAGAAGAAGGTGAAGAGGAAACTGAGGGTAAGGAGGAACAAATCGAAGGACAGTCACCTATCGATGAGGAAGCAGAAAAGAATGACTCAAAGGGTACACAGTTAGATTCTCCACCTCCTCCTACACCCAAAAGAGNAAGAACAATAGCCGCTTCAAGAACAAGAAGCCAAATTGCAAAAGAGTCAACTCCTTCACCATTACAGAAAGGAAGAGTGAGGATATACAAGAGAAAACCAGCTCCTCCAAAAGAAAAATAGACCAAAAGGAGGAAGATGACTAGAACTCAAGAAGAACTAGAAGTCTCAGCTATGGATGATTGTGATGTAGAGATACAATAGAAAAAAATAACCTTTGCTCCCTACAACAATTCATAAAATATGCATGAATATTTCAGAATCACAGTCTATTTATGATCCTAACATTAGGAAATGATTAAAATTCAGTATAGAAGATCAAAAAAAGATTGAAGATGCAATAATTGCAAAAATGTACAAACATCATTATGTTCCACTGTAATTCTTAGAATATGACGTTCCCAAACAACTATCAGAGAGATTGTCAGCCAGATGGACTTTTGCACTACATCAGGAAAAGGAAATAAGAGAAAGAATACTTGTTACTCTTATGCCTCCTGATACAAATAAGGAAGAAATTATTGAGAGGATGAAGAATTATAAAAAATAATTCTCACCAAAAATGAGAGCATATGAATTTATCAAGGGGAAGATAATTCATCTTGACCAAAATAGCATTAAGAAGTGGTGCAAGATACTCAATAAACCCACTAAGGAAGCTAGCCTGGAGAAGGAACAAATTATCATTAAAGATGTACAAGATGACTCATCTATGGAATTGGATAGAGAAGAGAGTGATCTCGTAGGCCCCAAACATACTAACATTGTAGATGAAGTATGGCCAGACACTACTCTTGACAACACTCAAAGTGAGGAAAGTCAAAATCCATAAAGTCCACTTCATATTGACTTGAGCGAAGAAGAAGAAGTTACCGAAGAAGATTTGACAATAAAGAGTAACATAACTGATGATATCAATGATAAATCATGGTTAGATAACATTTTCAATGACATTATAGGAAAATACCCTATAGAAGAAGTGCAAAAAGATGAAGATATAAATGTTGCACAGGGCAATACCGACGGACAAGATTCAACTATTAACACTGTAGAAGTCAATACACTGACAAACATGAATATATTAATCAATGCTATTGATATTGAATCAAGTCAGGAGAAATCATCTAAGAAAGATGATGATATACCCAAGGACATGGGTAATGATGAAAATAAAGATGCATCAAATATTCAAATGGCTACAGATACAACAATGAAAGATGCAACCGACACTCAGCAAGAACTGTCTACAGAAAAGGCAAAGGAGTAGATATCAAAATAGATAAAACATTGAGAAAGGATGAAGAGAAAGAAAAGAGTGAAAAATTCAAATAGGATGAAAGAATGAAAGAAAAAAAAGCTAAATCCGTTTATACACCCAAAGAAAATGAGGAGATGTCTTCACAAAACTAGCTAGTGGACTCAGAACAGAAACAACAAGATGCTTCATCTCCTCGACCCTCACCTACCAAATCAATCCAATATTTAGGTCTACAAATGGTAGTACATCAATCTTCCTCCCAGCCAAAGAAGAAAAAGAAGAAGGTATTAAAGAAATATATCTTGGATGTCACACTTGATGAGGTAAAAGAAATACCCAAGTGGGATGTATCTACTTTAGATACTGAATCACTTCAAAAGTTTTGAGCAATGTGTCAGAGAAAGGCAATACAGGAGAAAATGAAAAAGGTACATAGGGAAGCCCAAGCACTTGAACAGGAATGGGATATTCTACAAAAAATTGTTCTAGATGTCAAAATAGAAGATAACATATCAGTAATGGAACAAATAGAAGTTCTTATCGACACCATCACAAATCATAATGTAGATGCAGAGAAGGCAATGGAAGAACACGCACAGATGAAGTATCACACAAACTAATTGAGAAGATCAGTCAAGAAGTGGAATAGAAAAAGGAAAAGCTATATGAAATAGCAAGTTAATAAGAACCTATGATTTCTGAATTTGATACCTTAGTTAAAAAATTATGGACATTAGAAAATTTCACTAAAGAAAATAGTGAAAAGTTGTCACAATTATATTCAGATCTAACAGCTAGTGCACTGAGTTTAACCTCTGATGCAAACACTATAAAGCTACATCATGAAAATATTACAGAGGTAAAAAGATTGAGATAATAAATATGGGATGCGGAGACTCAATTTAGGAATGAGGTTACAGAGCTTCAAGCTCACATTTTTCCAAACCTCACCACTCTGTAACAGCATATTACAGATGCAAGAACTCTAATCACGACCCTAGAAATGTCTGTGGTAAACAGGATATATGACATGCATGTAAGGATATCACTTGAGCATTTGGCTCTTGAGAATTTAAAGGAGAAACAGGAGAAAATGATGGAGGAAATCAAAGCCTCACACTCACATTTTTGAAAAGATGTAAGTACCTTTGCCCTCATTATCAAAAAAGGAGGAATGTATACATATGTACAATATACTTTAGTAAGAAAAAGGAGGAATGTATACATATGTACAAAATACTATATGAGGAAATGTATAATGTATGTACAGCAAAGATAGACATGTACATAAACTTACACTTACTGGCATATGCATAGCGGGAGTCATTTCATGACTAAGGAAGAAGTATACACAGGTGTACATACTAAAGCATCAAGTATGTTGCACATATCAGTTTTTGATACTAATTTCAAAGGGGGAGATTGATGACAATAAGTTTTTCCATTAATATACTTAAAGGGAAAAACATGATAAAGGTCATCGGTGTAAGCATAACCGGCGGACAGTAAGCATAACTAGATAATAGCAAGCATACCCGACAGGACAAAATGTCTAACGTGAAAATGCTAAGTATAGAAATTACTGACGAAAAGCATAACCAATGATACATTTTTGAGAACATCGTTGACAGAGAAAAAAAGGCATACCCAACGAACAGTTCAAGTAAGGAACACTGACAGAGAAGAAAACCGACAGACTGATAGAGCAGCCCGACCATCAGAACTGACAGTCAGCTAAAGAACCTACAAAAATTGGATCTGATTGTACACGTCGGATAAAGCAATGTAATTCTATTTATAGAGTTTTTATTTGTTTTAAATCTTAACTTGAGGGTCAATCAAGTATATTGTAAATTTTTTAAAGCATCCTAACGGGTCTAAAACATGTCTAACTAAAGATCAAGGTCAAGTTGTAAACCTTGGATCTAGAGTTAATTTTGAAAGCATGAATCAAGAATAGAGCTAGAAACTAGTATAAATAGATGTTCCATCATTTTTAATAAGAGAGACTTGTACTCATTTGAATATGATAGTAGCTATCGAGAGCACCTAAGAAGAACAAGAGAATTCATGCAAAGTTCAAAAATAGATCACAAGAGTTATCAAGAACACAGGAAGGCTACCGAGGAGCAGAGACAAGGTATTATTGAATCACTTAAGGTGATTACATACATACATTGTAAGCTATACATGATCTATTATCAAAAATTAGAGATTACATTCCCTATCAGATCAACATTTATATTGTAGTTGCATTCTAACAAGTGCATCACAAAAGAAATCCTTTTGTAGGTGGACTTAAAAGTTCTTTAATAAATATCTTAATAGAGTGCACACCTAACGGTGTTACTAAAGCTTCAAATGAAGTAGATCCTAATAGGTCTCCACTCTAATACTCCTAACAGGGTAGATCATCAAAGTGATCAATTGTAAGCCTTTACTGGCTCCCTTCTTATCTGCAAATAGTGAAGTTTTGTGGGTAGACATCCCCATCATAGTTTTTACTTCCTAACAGTAGTTTTATGTGATATCATATCATGTGTTATGTGTTATTTGTTTTCATGAATTTTTCTTGAATGTTTATACATGTAAAGAACTTATATTATGATTACACATACATAAGCAAGGTGAACAGATAGATATGTATATACAAATCTGATGACACAAAGGTTAATGGGCCAATGACATGAAAAGTTTTAGAGGTACTGATTCACCCCTCCCCTCTTAGTACATCATTCCAATAATTCAAACAGGTTAGCCCAAAATACGACACAACTTCATGCTTTTAAACATTTCAAACGTTCCATTGACTGTGACTTGGCCACTTGAAGTATTTGAAATGGGTCATATTCCCTATATAATAATAAGAAAATGAGAGAGAGAGAGAGAGAGAGAGAGTGTGTGTGTGTGTGTGTGTGTGTGTGTGTGTGTGTTTCTAATAAGTGACTGCAAAGGGTTTGTATTACAAAATTGTAAGAGTTTGAAGATTAAACCTTTGATAATTATATTATTGTGTCAATTTAGACTCAAATGCTTTGCAAACCCCTTACATAATTCAAAATCCTTAGGAATTCAAAGAATATAGAAGATTGGTTTCCATCTAGTCCATGCCTAGTGCACTTGTAGTTTCCTGACAAATTATTACAAGGGCTTCCACCAATTATGAGATCAAAACCTCCAATTGAGTTAACTATTTCATCAATTCTTTCTACAATCAGATACTTCACATCCGCCACCTCAATCAATTGACTGTTTTGATGTGTTTATTATTGCCTTCTTCTTATGACCCTTTAGGACCCTTTAAGAACCGTTGCAAACCCTTAGGACCCCTTACCAAACATTAGTGTATGGTAAGGGGTCGTAAGGGATCCTAAGGGGTCCTATGACCACTTAAAAACCCTTACAAACCCTTAAGACCCTTTACCATACATTTTGGAGTTACCATACATTTTGGAGTTATCATGTATTTTTTCAAAGAAATGAATTCATCAACACTTTTCTATATTGAAATGTGTGCATTGATTTTTGTTAAGTATAATGTATACACATTTTTAATTCTTTTAGTTTAAAATTTTGGTTAGATTATTTGTTTATATTTGGGTATTTAAGCAACAATAAATAACATACATTAATATTTTTAGTTTCTCAAAATAGTATTTTCAATATTTTAAATTATTTTTCTTTTACAAGTTACTTTTATGTACTTACAAGATTTTACATTTATTGAGTGATTATTAATTGAATACTTTAAAATAGGAGTATTTTTATTTACTTTACTTATGAAATTTTCTTTGTATATCTAATCTGTAATGCCATTTTTTGAAATAGAGCTGATGGACTCTAGCAATGAGAAAAGAGAGCTTGATTTTAGATAGATAGAAATTAGAAGAGAGAAAAATTGTAAATAATTCCTGAACAATATGCCCATCATGGAGACGAAATAATTTCACAAAACCATTTAAACGTGTAAAAGTATCCTACATTTCTTAAACACAAAATCTTTTGTGCTCCAGTCGGCAATATGATGAAAATATTTTTCTCTTGACCTTCTCATCCTTAAGATAAATATCATCAATCACATGTACACTCCTAATGTTCCCTTGCCTCCCAAATATAATGTGTAAGCATATCTTCCTATCGACGTAACCATTGCACCTTGTTTGGGTGCAATTGCTAGTATCAAGAAATAGATATAAATATTTAACATAATTTGTACTTGCAAGTTCATGTTGGTGAGGTGCACACTTCACACATGCTCCTACTTCATCGTGCTCTCTTTTTCCATGTCCACTTTCAAAGAAGTTCCACAGAAACTTAACATTGTGTCTAGCATGTTGCATGGATAGCCAATTAAAGGCTTTTGCAAACTTAGATTATCCTGGGATAAAGTCAACAACACATGTATGTAATCATTTAATAAAATTTATCAAATTAAAATCAAACAAAAAAATATATAAATTGAATTTATATATATACTGGAATTCAATTAAAATTAAATAATAAATCAAATGAAAATGAAAATGAATTGAAGTACATATACTTCCCTACACAAACATCAGACCAAATCGAGTGTTGTGAAGCATTTATCCTGTGATTTGCAATATCTTCAAAAAATATTGCAAAAAAATGTGCCACATAGCTTCTATCATGAACCTTATCATCGTTGATATAGAAATGAACCTCCTTGATGATAATGTGTTCATTTGGATCAATACTTTCTACACTGTCCAAATCAAATTGTGTGTGTCTATAGATCACTTGCACAAATATTGCAACTTGATTGGAATGATAATATTGAGCTTGAATTTGCGTTTGAAGGGAAATGTATAGTTCTCAGAGAAATCTACAATTGAAATAATACAACCAGGTAGAAAACAATCTTTGCAATCACGAAATTGTTTAGCTTTTCATCATGCACCATGATAATGTTGGATATGTAGATAAATGGTACTATGAAATCTAGTCATAAACTCAAGGTAAGGTAATTCACTCTCCTTCGATGCAATTTTTTTGGATTCATCACATGTCTTAGTTTGGTTGGTCTCATATTCAAATCTCTTCCACAAAAATAGCATTGAAACATCAATATTCTAAATTTGTAATGGAAATTTTTGCAAATCTCCACAATCAACGCATGCACTTTTTATGCATTGTACATTGAACTCATCTGAATCTTCTGATTTATCACCAAAATAAACTTCACAAATTGTGTCCTACTTCCATGGACGAAATTTTTAGATTAAGCATTGCCGTAGATTTTTTATATGATTTCAAGTATAGATGAAACTCAACAAGGATTTGACAGCAACAAGTTTCACATACCTTATTTATGCGTACAAAGAAAGGGTGCAACCTCTCAAACATTCTTTGACATGTTTTACATCTAAAAATTCTTGCTTGAATGCTTCAAACTATTTACTTTGTGTTGTATCTACAAAATTTTTTGGATGTTTAATTTTCATATCAACCTCTTCATCTTTCATCTGTATAGTGTCCCTTGTATTGGAAGAAACACGGGAGTGGTTGGTCCAATATTCAATGACCCATCTTTTTACATCTTTACAAAAAAAAAATCGAGGAAGTCAACAAATATTTAACCAATTCTTTTTAATGTTATTATCTAAAAAATTTATCTTCCTAATATATCTTTGAACACTTTTTCTAGATACATTCAGTAATTCATAAATTTCTTGAACTTGTCTTCTATGTGATATCGTCTTACTAGGTTCAATGCATCTTGCAAATTTTTAAATATTGTTTCTTTTACATGACCTCCTGAGCTTTTCCTATTATCAACACCCAACAACTCCAAAACAAGAGTCATTTACCCTTTCCTAAATAACTTGGCAAATAATTGTGCTCTTCTAACCACAAGTTTCTTTTCAAAATATTCCTCCCACATTTTTTTGCAATGCAATTTAATTGTGCTTTCAAGTACAATTTGTTCAGATGAAATTTGACTGAAAAGAGAATCCTCATTTATCTTCATCAAATTTTTCATGCCAGAATAAATCTTTCTACCTTTACTACTACCAATTTATTCCCCTGCTTGAGTTGTGTCGTCTTCAGCATCAACAGATTCTTCTTCAACATCACAGGTTGCTCTTGATTACATTTTGTATGACCTTTCATTTTTTCATCCCTTATTCCATCATACTTTTTTCTCTATTCCTTTATTCCCCATTGCACAAAATATTGAAATTCAATTTCCAAAAATTTATTTAATACTCTTTTAGGAAAAAAAAGGCCTCCTTCAAAAAAAATTGCTTTCATGTACTCCTTGAGCTTGAATAAAAATTAATAGATTTTTTTGTTTTTGTTTTTTTTTAAATCAAAAAAAAAATCTTCATATATATGATGATAAAGCGAGTGGTCACTCGCCCACACGACTGCTCGCAGGTTGGCCAACAACGTCATATTTTTGGCCAAGTAGGATTTTTCTAAATCCTACTCAGTCGAATCCTACTTGGCTTATTCATCCTATTTGGCATGCCAGGTGGCAGCCAAGTCACCAATAAATGCAGAATTGTAGAACTTTCAAATTTTGCATCTAATTGCTCCATCAAAACTATACTTTCTGAGAAAACTAAAAATACCCTTTTGTAGATCTAGGAGTCAATAATAATGTCATATAATTTTTATATTATTTTAATTAAAACTAGTATATTAAAATTACAAAATATTGCAAGTAGATATATTAACATTCGAGAAGACGTTGATTCAAAAAAATAAATAAAATAGAAAATCATATCAGAAAAATTTTAAAAAAATATGAAACACTAGAGGAAATAGTTCTCTTCAAAATGTATAGTTTTTTTTTAGATTGGTATAGATTTTATAGGGGAAATAAGGTGGAAGATGAAAACTGTCGATTTCGAGTAAGTTCAACTTTCAATTGTTATAAAGGAGAAAATATACATCGAAAGCAAGTCCTTATCTTTTTTGCACTAGATATACATTTCATCTAAAACATATTTCAAAATCAAAGGAAAAAAATATTATTTACCTATAATTTTTTGGTGGGAGGTAGACCCCTTGATTTTGAGTATTTTTCAGCAATTAAAAAATGGACTTTAAATTTTTTTAAAACATATCAATTCTTGTTCAAACAAAAATTTAAAAGTAATAGGCATAAACTTCATCTAGTTTTACACATTTCATAAATTTACATCATCTTCAAATTCTAAATAAAAATGTCACTTTTGTGTCGTTGAAGTTGAACAGTTTTGGTGTTGTTAGCCTTTTCCTTTATAAAAGTGTGACACGGGTTTGTAATTTTACCCAATGTACATTTTGTGCATGGGATGGATGGCATGAATAAAAAATTGGAATCCCAATAACACTTGGGACTAAGTCCCCCTTCCTCCAAATTAGAAAGATTTGAAAAATAAGTGGGTTTACCGTTTGATAGAAGAAGATGGAAGCAAGAAAAGATATAGGGCCAAATTGGTAGTGAAACCTTTTGCTCAACAAAAGGGCATTGATTTCAATGAAATTTTTTCACATGTAGTGAATATGACTATGATTTGTATCATGTTGGGGATAGGAGTTGTTTGGGATCACAAGCTTGAGAAATTAAATGTTAAAACATTGTTTCTGCATGGGGATATTGGAGAGGGAATTAATATGGAGCAACTTGAAGGTTTTTTTAAACATGGTTAAGAAAATTTGTATTGCAGATTGAAGAGTATTTTGTATGATCTTAAGAAATCCCCGAGGTAGTGGTACTTAAAATTTGATAGCTTCATTGATGACGTTAATTTGTCCATAAGTACACTTAGTGAAAAACATTGACAGAGATCATCGGTACAAGCATAACCAGCAGACTGCAAGCATAACCGGCAGACAGAGAGCATACCCAACAAAACAAAAGTCACAAGAAAATACTAAGTATGGAATTCACTGACAAACACTGACAAGTGTTAACACCGACGAAGTATACAGGACATCACCGATGGGTCAATGACATAACACAAAGATCATCACCGACGATACAGTTTTGAGAACAAAATCGACGGAGCAGAAAAAGGCATACCCGATGAATAGTTCAAGAAAGGAACACCAACGGGAAAGAAAACTGATAGACTGACAGAGAAACCCGACCATCAAAACCAACAGTCAATTAGAGAACCCACAAATAGTGGATCTGAGTTTTACAAGTCAGATAAAGCACTGTAATTCTATTTTTAGAGTTTTAATTTGTTTTAAATCATTACTTGAGGGTCAAGAAAGCATAATGTAAATGTTTTAAAGCATCCCATTGGATTGAAAACATATCTAACTAAAGATCAAGGTCAAGTTGTAAACCTTGGATCTAGAGTTAACTTGCAAAGCGTGAATCAAGAATAGAGCTAAAATCTAGTATAAATAGATGTTCAATCAATTGTGAATTGTGAATTCATTATTGTTGATAGCCACAAAGAGCATCTAAGGAGTAGAAGGTAGAACTCATGCAAAGTTCAAAAATAGATCACACCAGTTACCAAGAACAGACA
>MU226263.1:237917-250144 GCA_018584345.1 Thuja plicata | reverse complement strand
TGATGACATTAATTTTGCCATTAGTACACTTAGTGAAAAACATTGACAGAGATCATCGATACAAGCATAACCAGCGAACTACAAGCATAACTGGCAGACAGCGAGCATACCTGATAGAAAAAAAGTCACGATAAAATACTAAGTATGGAATTAACCGATGAACACTGACAAGTGTTAACACCGACGAAGTAAACAGGACATCACTGACGAGTCAATGACATAACACAAAGATCATCACCGACGACACAGTTTTGAGAACAAAACTGACGAAGAAGAAAAAGGCATACCCAACGAACAGTTCAAGAAAGGAACACCGACGGGAAAGAAAACTAACAAACTAACAGAGAAGCCCGACCATCAGAACTGACAGTCAGTTAGAGAACCCGCAAATAGTGGATCTGAGTTTTACATGTCAAATAAAGCATTGTAATTCTATTTTAGAGTTTTAATTTGTTTTAAATCATTACTTGAGGGTCAAGCAAGCATAATGTAAATGTTTTAAAGCATCCCATTGGATCTAAAACATATCTAACTAAATATCAAGGTCAAGTTGTAAACCTTGGATCTAGAGTTAACTTGTGAAGCGTGAATCAAGAATAGAGCTAAAATCAAGTATAAATAGATGTTCAATCAATTGTGAATTATGAATTTATTGTTGTTGATAACCATGAAGAGTATCTAAGGAGCAGAAGGCAGAATTCATGCAAAGTTCAAAAATAGATCACACCAGTTATCAAGAACACACAGAGGCTACCGACGAGTAGACAAAGGTATTATTCAATCATGAAAAGATGATTACTCATACATAGGAAGCTTTATTGGATCTATTATCAACAATTAGAGATTGCATACATCATCAGATCAAAGACTTATGTAGTTACATTCTAACAAGTGCATCGCATCTAAAATCCTTTTGTAGAAGGTGGACTTAATCCCCACTATAGTTTTTACTTCCTAATAGGTTAATTCTGTGATAGCATATCTTGTATCATGTGTTATCTATTTTCATGAATGTTTCTTGTATGGTTACATATTAAAGAAATTATGTTATGATTGCATATACATAAAGAAAGATGAATAGTTAGATAAGATAATTTACAAACTGATGACTAAGTGTTAATGGGCTAACCAAGAAAAGTTTTAGAGGTACTTATTCACCCCTCCCCTCTCAGTACATCATTCCAATATAATTCCAACATTCGTGACTTAGAAAAATTTTACCCATTGTGAATCAGACCCATGTGTTTACTAGAAGCGGCTTGATAATGGTGAGTTTGTCATTCTTTTACTCTATGTTGATGATATGTTGGTTATCAATACTAGTGTATGGATTGTTAGTGAATTGAAGAAGCATTTGGCTCTTTGTCTTTCCATGCAATATTTAGGGGAAGCCAAGAAGATTCTTGGGATGTATATAATCAGAAATAGACAAAAACAGGAAATCATATTATTCCAAGAAAAATATATTTTGAAATTTTTGGACAAGTTTAATATGTCAAATGCCAAGTTTGTTTGTACTTTATTGGTTGATCACTTTTGTTTGTCTTTCGCTATGTGTCCCTCGACTCTATAAGAAAAATAATAAATAGACAGTGTTTAGTACTCATCTGTAGTAGCAAGTCTCAAGTTTTCCATGGTTTGTACTTATCTGAATATTTCTCATGCAGTAGGAATTATGAGAAGATTTATCNTGGTTGATCACTTTTGTTTGTCTTTCGCTATGTGTCCCTCGACTCTATAAGAAAAATAAGAAATGGACAGTGTTTAGTACTCATCTGTAGTAGCAAGTCTCAAGTTTTCCATGGTTTGTACTTATCTGAATATTTCTCATGCAGTAGGAATTATGAGAAGATTTATCAGTAATTTGGGGAAATATCATTGGCAAGAAGTTCAGTAGATTCTTCGGTACTTGAAAGGTACTTCTGATTATGTTTTATGTTTTGTTGGTAAGGACACTCAGCTATGTGGTTATGTCGATTCTTATATAGATGGATATTTAGATAAAAGAAGATCTACTACCGGGTATGTGTTCACTTTTGTTGGTGTAGTGATCAATTGGGTATCTCATTTGCAACAGGTGGTTTCTCTTTCCTCCACTGAGGGTGAATACATTTCTCTCACTGAGGGAGCCAAGGAGATGATATGGTTACAACAATTGTTAGGAGATTTGTGGTGTGAGCAATCTATTTTCACTATGTTTTGTGATAGTAATAGTGTCAGTCACTTGGCTAATAATTCAGCTTTCCATAATCACACGAAGCATATAGAGCTTAGATATCACTTCATTTTTCATGTTCTTGAGGAGGGAAGGCTACAGTTGGAGAAAATTGACACCAAAATCAATCTGGAAGATGCATTAACAATGGTTGTACCCCGGGAAAAGTTTGAATTATGTAGAGCTTCTCTTGGAATTGTGATGATATAGCCATAAGCTCTAATCGGAGGATATCTTTGTGCAGCCCTTATCGCAACATTAATTGGACTCCAAGTGGGAGATTGTAATGGTTCTGAAGCCCAATCATTCCTTCTTTTTGTAAATGTTGTCTCTTGGTATTTTGGAATTGTTTCATCTTCTAGATTGAGCTGCAATGGTTAAAAAGTGTGTTATGTTCTTCTTTGGAGACTAAATGAATATACAAGATGATGATATTCAATATAATACTAAAATTATTTAAATAAAGAGACTCCCATGCTTGTAAAGTGGATGTATTCCACTTGGATGAACCACTATAAATCTATGGTCTTTTCTGTGTGTGTATTCTTGTATTTATTCTGATTTTTATTTTTATCTACAATTTTTCAACTCAACACTAACAAATTTCTCAATTATTTATCCATGCCCAACCACGGTTGTGAAAATATAATGAAACAGATAAATATAATGATTTCAAAATAGTTAAGGTACTCAAGATACTGTCACTTGATTTTCTTTCAAGTTGGAGGAGAAACTAGAACACGTGAAGCTTATTTGAGGAGGTCATGATAGGACAAGAGAGCAAGAACAAGGGTGAACCTTTGAATATGGAGAAACTGAGATTGCATCAATTAGTGGAATAGAGAAATGTCAATGCCTGAATATGAATCACGCGTTGAAGACCAGTGTTGAATATAAATTAAATTAAAATATCTATTGCATGCATGTGTTTGAACTAAAGACTATTGCACTCCCATACTTTTGATATTTTCCACTTCAGCACGCATTTGTAACTGTCAGGGATGTGAACCATTTATTTTTTATTACACTGCTAACCTCTTATAGTTTCTACAATTGTAGGATTAAGTCTTTCGACATTATTAAAAATATTTATTTCTATAATATTAAATTTAAAAATAATATAATAAAAAAATTCATTTAATTATTATTAAATTTTAAAATAAATATAGAAATAATAAAAAATTATTATATTTAATATATAAAAAATATTCTATTTTCCTTAAATTATATAATCAATCTTTATGAAAAATGTTAATGAGTCTTTTGCGGATGAAATATCTTCAATGAAACAAGAGTGTTAAAAAAAAATATAGAAAATATAGGTATCCTTTCTATATGGGTCTAGTTCTTGTGGTTAATCAAATAGTTATAAATTAATTTTAAGAATTTAAAAAATTAACATATATACAATTATACTCATAAAAATTTAATTTATTAATAGCAAAACTAAAGGTGAAAGCAAAATGGTTTAATCGCTACTTAACAAAAACAGCTTGCAATAGTACTAGTAAGTACTAACAATATCTATCAGCATTTTTTACCTAAACTTTTCTACATTTAAGTCAATTAGTTTACTATTAATTATTATAATATTATAATATATTTAAAATAGCTCAAGAAAAAGTTATACTAATAATATCTATCAACATTTTTTACATATTTTTTTTTAAATTTAAATTTAATAGTTTAATATTAAATACATTAGTTTTCTATAATTAGTTAATTGATAGAATTTTTCTAGCTTAAATCCAGTAATTGATACAAAATCTAATTTAAACCAAAAATAATTTCTATAATTTAATATTGTGATATTGCTATGAGAATTCAACGGTGAAAATTATATCTACTTATTAATTTAATATTATTAAAATATTTCAATATTTAAAATCGAACAAGTCTGTAGACTTAATGAGAAAGATGCCTAGGATTCTCCTCCCTTTGCAGTCTCTTCTAAGGACAAGAAGATGTCTACTAAAATGTATCGATGATAACATGAACTCTCTCAAAGCTGCATATTATAATGTTTATTATGATTCATCGACTATCGATTACAATATATCAATGATATCAAGAATTCTCTCTTAACTTTATTATCCTTGAATTTCAGCCTTGGATTTCATGATGGAGGTAACTATCCAAGTGATTAGGAGGTGAATATAATTATAAAACAATTTAAGCCATGCTATAACGACTACACTATCCACACAATAGATTTTGTGGGAACGAATATGCCCATTTGTCAGTTTGATTGTATTACTTTATGAGTTAAAGTTTTGGGACTTCAAATTTTTCAGCAATGGAAGATGCTCGTGCGTCTGCTCTACTTTTATTTTGTTTATTTACGTATTCCCCTATTAAAGCAAATACTTAATGGCCTAAATGCCAAAGGCTTGCTATTGTTAGTGTCTGCTTACTGCAGTAACCTTCAAAATGTAATAGAAACATAATATAGAAGGTGCAAAGTTTTTATTCCCTTTAAGACAATGAATATAATTATGAGATGGAGAATATTAGTTAAAAAAAGTAGAATGATAGATATGATTGTGTAGTTGTCATTATTCTGAATGTTTTATGGTAAATATAATAAATAAAATGTGGAAATAATAGTATTTTAAAGATCAATTGAAGGAAAATTGAAGGAAAAGCATGGATCTTTGTTAAGGTTTAGTATAGTATATAGCCAAGGGACAACTCCTCCTTTGTGAAACTATTGTTCTTTTACTGCTATCAACATCTAAGGAAATCCTTTGTTTCTAGGAATCCTTGAATTCACCCTGAATCATATTGTATAAATCCATCAGTTTTGTAAGCTATAGAGAATATTAGGACCACCCTCCATACTTAATTGTTCCTAAATTACAAAGTGCATGTCACGGGGGCTTTACTTAGTAAACCTGAATTATAGCACGTGTGTTTGTGGCATACTAAATAATCCCACTTATTTTCAAAAAATATTGCCCCAAACTCCAATTTCGTCACCCCCTCAAATACCCCTTCAATATCCCCCACACTTGTTTTCCTATATAAACACCCCATCCCCAAAAGAAACCATGTCCCCTATTTAGGCAATATATTACCCCATTTTTGCCCATTTTAAACCCCCCAATATGAATGCACGTGATAGTATATTGCTCCTTCAGTGAAGACCCTGTGGCATACATACACATCTCCTTTAGATTCAGAAACAATGGATCTCAAGGAAATTCAAAGAAAGAAGAAGAGCTTGATGGAGTGGATAGTGGTGTTGTTGAACTTCTTGGCCTTATGCATTGGGACCATAGCAAGGTCATTGTCACTTTGTTTTTACTTTATCCATGGAGGATCTAGTAGATGCATGTGTTGATAGCTAGAAACTATTGGGTTTCTCATTCTCATTATGCCTCTCTTAACAGTATACAAAAGGCAAACATATCTTCAACATGTTACTCTCCATCAATTTATTGTTTGTTGTGCAATTGGGCTGATTACATGGACGCATGGGGAGTCTCTTACCTGCCTCTCTCCACATTCTGTTAGTAATATCTAAGAGGGGGGGTGAATCAGTGGCCTCAAAAATTTATCCTTCAAACTTAACCACCAATCAATAAATCTTAGATTATTATGGCCCTACAAGATGCATGCCATGAAATACTAATTGTTACCCTAATTTACAGCATTCATCAAAGTAACCACAAATAGGAAAAAATTGCATTTTAGAAGAGTCTGATTAATACTATCCTTCAGATATTATTAATTAACATTTTATCATTACATTCATTGTCAATAGTTATCATTTGTACTCTAAGAATTGATCACATTCCAGAGTTTCAATTTATAATTGATCAATTACATTGTGCATTCAAACTGAATGTAATATACAAGTGTCTTTTCATATTTCTTTTCATGTCAAGTAAATAGTACATTGCAGAATAGAAAGCATGGTAAAAAGTATGGAGTAGGGATCTCATGCAATGCCTTGTGGTTGGTTGCTTGTTGGTTGTATGTCAGGTCCTACGTCTCCAAAGTCCATGTCTTCATCTGCAATTAGGTCTTTTAGGGTTCAACCTGCATCATGAGAGAAAAGGGGTGTTAGATCTAGTTGGCTCTAAGCAATACATGGAACACAAACTTCATACAATCATTTTTTTCTAAATTCTGCATATCAACCTGATGAAATCAATGTAACAAGAAAACATGCATCCACAATATCTGAAACATGGTATTAAAGGGATTTGTTCTAAACATGAAAGATTTTTCTATTTATAGTCACTTTGATGCATATTGTTCTTGTCTTTATAATCAGATATCTGAATGAAATGGATTTAATATTCCTATCTGAGAAACCTTTTTCAGAATTTGATCAACCTGTTAACTCAATAAACACAAATAAATCAACCAATATTCATGAATGAGTGTCATCCTGGATGACACTCACCCACAAGCATTAATTGAGTCATTTTATCCGCTAACCTAACAGATTGATTGGTGATATGTGTGCAAATAGGTGGATGTGTAACTGAATGCAAGATGAAAAAAGGAAATACAGTGGATGTCACGAGCCCGTGCTCAAACTTCACATGAGCCATTACATGCAAGAAAGATTGTTTACATCTCAGGAGGTTACTGCTCACATGCATAAGGGAGAAAAGATGCAAATACATGAAAGGATACAAGTGATGCTACATGAGACACATGAGCAAAGAAAGATCTTTAATAAACTGGGAAAAATGCATAATTGGAAGAATGGGAGGTTCACTGTTATTGTACAAGTGAGAAATTACAAAAGATGTTGTTACAGTAAGTATACCAAATGCAGAAAAGGTACAAGAGTTTATTTATGAAGATCCATGTTGAAACCATATGCCTAGTGATTGATCATATTTTCTATGATATGAGGTACTGCTGTTATGTTTATTAAACAGTTGGATTTGCAAAGTGAAAGATGCATAACAAGAAGTGTCAATTACTAAAAAAGAACAAAGATCAAGAGTTTCAATACCCTCATGTTTTTATGCTTTCATTAAATGAACATACACAGAAGACAGATGATTATCCATCCAAAAGGTTCATCAAATGCTATTATAATTAATGATTCTGAAAGAATACAGCTTCATGTCTTCAGACAAAGTTTCAAAAGGATATCTTTATGCAGGATATTTAAACAAATATATCTTATACTACTGTATTAAAAGATAATGTTCATACATTGCAGGGTATAAAGTCATGATTAAATGTAGGGTTTACATTCATGATGATGAAACATACATGCCAGTTAGGGTTCCCATTTTGAGTATGGTCCATGGGAGTCACGAGCCCGTGCTCGAACCCCATGGGTATTATTTCATATACTTTTTTAAAAGAAACAGTGTGTTTTCTGCAGTGAGAAAAAAATAACATTTTTATAATGTTGTAAACATGTTGTGTTTCCTTTTATGCTCATACTGTTATCAATAAAATTAAAATATGGTCGTGTTTTTATAACATTACAAGCATACTGGAAAAGAAGATTTTGTGTTTTTTTTCAGACAGTGGATGTCCGGCCTGGACAAAGGAGCATATTTATGCTTACTGCAATATTGTGTTTAGTGACAGCAAGAGGAGTGCTTTTAAGCATCAAAGAAAAGTCATGAAGGCCCGTGTTTTATTACAAAATCCAATCAAGACAGACATCAAACTTGCGCATTTTCAAAGCTTTTTGACAAAATCCATGTGGGTATTCCAAGTAAATGATAGCAGAACAACAAAGTGACAACAAAGCCTAACATCAAGTAGTGTTTACAATGGAGGAGTCGAAAGAAAACAAAGCACAAAAGAAACCTCATTACTATCGGCTACAACAGTGCCTCTTTTTCACAATAAAAATACAGTAAATAAAGGAAGGATTACTTATCTAGAGAAGCCAAGTTTCGCAAGGAAAGACCAAGCAGAGGAGTGAAGTTCAAGTTCCTTAATGATGTAAGCAATGGTGGCCGCTGGTAAGTAGTGCATTTACTTCCAACACCATTCATGCACTGCGAACTGGAGATGATCATGAAGTTGTGGTTGAGACATCCCCAGTTCAAAGCCGAATCTCATGGGTATCTCTACACCTCAACCACAGCTTCATTCATTCCAAGATTGTAGTGGTGGGTCAAACCAAAAAACCACAAAAACTGAGTTTAAAGAAGCAGGCGGCACCATTTGGCATTTGAAATTTTCAAAGACCAAGTTGTTCCAACATCTATCAAGCTAGAGTTAACCCACTATTAAAGCCTAAGTTTGAGAAAATGAAAGACTGCAAAAACTCCAGCATTTTCAAAGAGGAAACCAACAAAAGATGCCATGTTTTATGGTGAAACAAAACTCAATCTCTTTTTCCTCATAAAACTCAAGAAATCCTGAGCTTCTTTATAGAGTTGAAGCAGATACATTGCCAATAATCATGGTTTCCAGATTCAACATGGCAATGCCACAAAGAAGAAAACCCTAGACACAAATGAAATCAATAAACTATGCATTATGTTTTACCCAAGTTTGAAGTCCACTGACAGATGGAGTAAATGCAGTTACAGTTCCCAGTACATTGACATTATCTCCACATTGCCACGATGGTACTTTTTATGCCACAAAGTATAAAAAACTATCTTCTCAATAGAAATGGTCATGTTGATGGTGGATTGTAGTCAAGCAACAAGCTGCAGTTACACCAAGTGCTCTAGTATGGTGTCGGCAGAGTTAGGGTTTTCTATGTATTCGGGTTATGTTGGGATAGTATGCCTTTTGAGGTTATATATTTGGGTTTGTGCTTTTTGAGGGTGAGGTAATAAAGTTGATTAAGTGTAAATGAGATATATTTTATCTATCAACTTTAGGGGTGCTAAACTTAGGGGGCTTGATTTAGGGCACTTATTAAGCCATTAAGTTTAGTAGTTTGCTATTATGGAGGGCTTTTGGGGGGAAATATTTTCAAAAATTAAGCCATGTGGGCTATATAGTGGATCCTTGGCTTCATGTTTGGGATCCAAGATTGTAGAGAGAAGAGCTTTTAGTGAACTTATTGTTCCTATAGCTATCTATTTTATGTTTTGTATCCATTGTTGGTTCATGTTTGTGAGATCAATTTTGTGCAAGAGGATGCTTGTATTCCTTGCCATTATTTTGAGATTCACACGTGTAACTACATACAGATTTTGAAAAGAATATAGTTGCCCCATTTTTCATACATCTTGTGGTGATCATATGGTCAAATCCTATTCAATTTTCTGCATTCAAGTGTAATACATCTGTAGCATGGATTAGTGGATTGTATCATTTCCTATTCTAGATTACAAAATATAATCCTTTTGCAGAATATGCATGTTGTTGATAGTAATATTTTTATTTGTGGTTAAACCCTAGTAGTGACCTTCTAATTAGCCTATGTATTGGGTAGTGAGTGATATTGCAGAGATCATTAGGGTATGTTAAGTGAGTGTCAGTTTGAAGCTTTGAGAGATCTGAGTCTATTTGGTGTATCAACTTTTCAACTTTTGTTCATGCAATTTTAGTTAGAGTTTCAATCTTACCCTCCCAAAATCAGGAGAAGATAGTATAAAATTGATACCCAAATTCAATATGAACCGGCCTAGAATCTGAAGACTGCTTCTCAATCATATTCCACCCATAGCTAGAGAAGGTTACCATTGTTAGGATGGAATTGTTGTGCAGCCCTAATTCCTGAGTTGGGGTGACAATTCTAAACCTCAACACTAATAATGATTAACTGTATGTCAGTTTGCTCTGTCAATCCTTATTCTTTCTTGATTACCAATAAGCAGTATAACTATTTATCGAAACTCAATAAATAAGCAGAGTATACCGATCAATCCAGAGTTAGCTATGTAAGATGCAAGACAGTAAAGAAATGAATCATACACACATAACACATGAATTTTAACATGGAAACCCTGTTAAGGGAAAAAACACTGGGACCGGTACCCCAAATTTTTACTCTTCTGAAGTGAGCCATGTTAGGAACCAATCCTGTTAAAGGTTACAAACACACTGTTAAGTACAACCTTGTTAGAGTATTTTATACATAGAGGTTGTCACTTAGTATCAGGCATCTATTGCTACTATCCTTGAATCAACCTCCTTAGACTGTCAATAGGTATCGGGCAAGCCCAGAGCTACTTTCATGAATAAACATTTTTGGCACTCCTTGAGATGTACCTCAATATATAGAAGATTTTTAAGTCCTGCTCAATTAAGAGACTTGATGCTTCAATGGTTAAAATGAAACACTATGACCGGTTCATATTGCAACTTTGAATTACAGATTTTCATATCTATTTAAGTACATTACCTCTCTGACCAATGTATCAATTCAATCCTTGTGATCCATACTTTCTTCTCTGTGATGTTGTGCTCACTGTTCGTTGGTGTCTGTAGAATTCCTTAGATCTTCCTTCAGCTTGTTTGATCATCACTGCATGAATTTGTTCTTCATTAGTTTCTCTTCAGCATCCTCCTTTTTATTCACTCCCCTTAATCTCATTCGTAAATGAATTAATTTTGTCTCTTATATAGACATAATATTCATTGTTTCTTGATTCTTGATTTTTTATTCTTGTCATGATAAAAAATCCATCCAATTAGATTTAAAGCATAACTCCTGATTTGTCTCATAGATATATTCTTGCCAACTGTACAAATTAGCTTTAAATCAATCACTTATCTCTGGTCAAATAAAACAAAGTAGACAACTAGTTAAGTCTATTTTTAGCTCTTCCAGCTAGATATTTTGTCATTTTCTAAACTCTCAATTATGTCGATCACCACTGTAGTTAGTCATCAGTGATAACTGACTGATCCGTCAGTGAGACTCCAGTTAGCTTCGTGATCTCTGTCCATCAGGCATCATTGGAATTTTACTTGTCGAGCAACTCTGTATCTTTGGTCGTCAAGCAACCTTCTGACTTTGCTCATCCAGAATTATGTAGTTTGCTTCATCGGGAAACTCTATGCTTCTAATCGTCGGGTATCACTGTGACTATTCTTCTTTGCTCTATCCGTCGGTGTGCACTCCGTCGGTGTTTTTTGTCACTTAGAGAATACTTGACTTTTATGCATTGTTGAAAGCATAACTTTGGTTCCTTTGGTTCTCTGAAGTCTTTGGCATTATGTACATGACCGTACAGATGATATCAAGTTGACATCAATGACAATATAGTCCATTAACTAATTTAATGACCTGCATTATCTTTCAACTTAACATTATCAAACATTCAATTAGTTACATGTCATCAATCTCTCCCTTTGGCATTGATGGAAACATACTATATTATCACACTATACTATTTCTAACACAATATAAAATACAATAGTTGAGATTCATCAAATTACCAATCTTTTGTTCTATTAACCGATAAATGTCTGACCATTGATAAGCTTTGTTTTTAGCGTAGATTTGATTCTTACAGCTCTTTGTCTTCTAATCAATTTCTCTCCCTTGACTTTTCTTCTCTTTTGATGTCTTTTCTTTTGTCATCAACTCTCCCTTTGTATAATCTTTCCATACAATTTCTCTCCCTAAGGATATAATCTCTCCCTGTTGGAGTAATGTGATAATGGATAATCTCTCTCCTTTTATAGAAGGATGTAATAATATGGATAATCTCTCTCCCTTTGACAGCAATGCAAAACAAATATCTTCACAAATATCAGACATTAATGTCAAACAATCATTTCTTTCCATCCATAATATATTCCTTGAATTTCCCTTATCTATCTACAATACAACAATATGCTCTGGTGCTCGGTGTGCATATATACATGTCTATATATATATATATGTAGCCTTGAAGTTCATCTCTTTTCTTGCATCAACATTAATGATATTCTAATAATATGTAGGTTGATGCAGCCTTCTAGTCATTTTACTAACAGGTAGACAAGGGTTTGACCCCTAGTCTCTTTCTCAAGTATTCAAATGTATCCTTGGGTAGTGGCTTGGTGAAGATATCAGCTAATTGTTCTTTGGATTGCACATACTCAAGTGTCACCTCCTTTTCTT
>MU226263.1:205618-236988 GCA_018584345.1 Thuja plicata | reverse complement strand
AAATCCAATACTTATAAGATAGGAATGAATTCATTCATACCAGGCTCTAGGAGCTTGTTTCAATCCATACAAGGCTTTATGAAGTCTACATACCATGTTTCTCTTGTCTGGATCTATAAACCCTTCTAGTTGCTCAATGTATACCTCTTCTTCAAGTATTCCATTTAGGAATGTTGACTCAACATCCATCTGGTATACCTTGAATCCTTTGAATGCAGCATAAGAAAGTAGTATTCTTACACCTTCTATCCTAGAAATGGGTGCAAAGGCATCTCCATAGTCAATACCTTTCTCTTGTGCATACCCCTTGCATATGAGTCTTGCTTTGTTTCTTGTGACTTCTCCATTCTCATTCAGCTTGTTCCTGAATATCCCTTTGGTACCGATGACATTCTTGTCATCTGGTTGTGGCACAAGTGACCATGTTTTTTCTTCTCAATCTTCTCAATCTCATCAATCATAGCACTTATCCATTCTTCATTATCAAGTGCAGCATTGACAGATTTTGGCTCAAACTCACAAATTAAACAACTTGTGTTTAGAGACTTACTTCTTGTTCTTGTCCTAGATTTCTTATCTCCTATGATCTGGATCTCTAGATGGTTCCTTCTTACATATCTGGAAAGTACATGTACATCTCTTTGTCTATCAGTTTGATCATCATTTTGTTCTTCATTCTGTTCTTCATCACCCTGCACATTATTTTGATCATTATCCTGACCATCGGTATTTGCAGCCTGACTGTCGATTACAACATTCCATTGCTTTGGAATTAAGCACTATTGCTCGGGTAGAGTGTTAGGTTCTTCACAGTATACAAACTTGTTGTAGTCCTCTGGTTCTTTTGTGCTTTCCATCTCATTCTTTTATGCAAATTCATCTATCTTCACATTTTCACTTTCAACAATTTTGTTAGAGGCCTTAATAAAACATTTATAAGCCTTGCTTTTGGTGGAATACCCTAGAAAGATACCTTCATCACTCTTGGTGTCAAGATTTCCATCTCTATCATCCTTTAAGACATAACATTGACTACCAAATATTTTTAAGTAACTTACATTGGGTGTTTTACCATACCATAGCTCATAGGGTGTCTTCTTTGTGTCTTTCTTCAATTTTACTCTATTTAATGTGTAGACAGCAGTACTGACAGCTTCCCTCCAAAATATTTGGGTGATGCCTTTCTTTGTCATCAGTGTTCTAGCATAATCAACTATGGATATGTTCCTTCTCTCAGCAATCCTATTTTTTTGTGGTGTTCTTGGTGTAGAAACCTATCTTTTTATACCATACTCATTGCAGAAATTAGTGAATTCATCTGATATAAACTCTCCTCATCTATCTAATCTCAAGCATTTCAAATCCTTACCACTTTATTTTTCTACCATAGTCGTATACCATTTAAACATCTTGATTGCTTCAGATTTATCTTTTAGAAACATAACTGTCATCATTCTAGAGTAATCATCAACAAAGAGAATAAAATATCTATCTCCATAATAACTCTTTGTCCTCATTGGTCCACATGGATCAGTATGGACTAATTCTAGAATATCATCAGATGGATGGGTTTTACTTTTGAAACTAGACTTTTTCATCTTACCTTTTTGATAATTCTTGCACATGATGTTGTCAGGCTTTGAAATCGTCAGTAAGCCTCTTACATTTCTCCTTCTGCTTATTTTCATCATGTTGTCAAAATTCACATGACAATCTTTTGTGCCACAACCATATGTCTACGTTTCTAGTCATTAAGCAAGTGGTGTTAGTATCATTCAGATAGAATAAGTTACCTTTTGTATAATCACCGGTACTAATCAATCTTCCTGATTTATTGAAGATCTTTACCTTCTTATTCTCAAATGATACTCTGTGACCTGAGTTATTTAATTGAGAGACACTCAATAGATTATAATTCAATCCTTTTACCCAATAAGTACTTTCACATTTAATCAGGTTATTCAACATTATAGTTCCTTTACCTTCAACTGGACAAGGTGTATCATTACCCATCCTTACTCTACCACCATTGTAATACTCAAAACTGTTAAACTTTTCTTTGTCACCGGTCATGTGGTGAGTGCAGCCAATATCTATAATCCAGATGTCATTCTTTCTAACCATAGATATGAGTGTAGTTTCTACATACCTTTCATCTTCATCTGAATCATCTTTCACAACCACAAACACCATCTTGATGTCTTCATCAGGTTTAGTGTCAGTATCTTCATCTTTTCAAGCAGCTAGGTAGTTGGCTTTCTTTCCTTTGTCCTTCTAGTCTTGGGTATCTCTTCTTTTTTATTGTCGGTAACTTTTGTAATCCTTGTTATCACCTCTGTCATATTTCTTCTCAAAAGATATGTCATTAACTCTATCGTCTTTTCTTCTATAAGGACATCTTGCAGCAAAGTATCCAATCTCTTTACAATTAAAGCATATAAGTGGTAACTTTCCTTTGTATTTACCTTTTCCTCTCTACATTCTTCTATCTATAAGTGCTTCTATTTCATCTAGATCTTCTTCTTCACTTTCACTTTCACTATCTCTTCTAGATGTGTGTCTATGAATTGATTTGCTTATTTGACTGTATTGTTTTCTACTGCTCTCATTTCTTGAATGGAAGAAATTCTAATAGCATATATAGGTAGTAAGGTTCTTAAGATTTTACTTACCACTATCTCCTCTTCAAGTGTACCTCCAACTCCTCGTATAGCATTGACTAATTCTTTGATTCTTATGTTGTACTATGTGATGTTTTCTCCTTTTTTCATTCTGAGATCATCAAACTTTCCTCTAAGGCTTTCTGCCTTGGCTCTCAGAACACTTGTATCACCTCCGTGTACAAGCTTCAGTTTGTCCCACATCTTCTTTGCAGTTTTGCAATCTTTGACATCTTCAAATTCAGCATCAGAGAGTGACGAAGAAATCTCTATGACCATGCAGTTTTGCTCATGCTTCTCTCTCAATTGATCTACTTTTAATACTCATGTGGGAAACACATATTCAGTATCTAGGAATTGAGTAACATCATTACCAATACCTGATAAGTGGAGTCTTATCCTACTTTTCTATGAAGCAAAGTTGTTTTGTTCAACTTGGGCACATCTCATCTGTTCATCTTGTGATCTTGACTTAGGTCTTGAAACCTTCCTTTCTAAGCACACAAGATCCGATACCAATTGTTAGTAATAACTGAGAGGGGGGTGAATCAGTGGCCTCAAAAATTTATCCTTCAAACTTAACCACCAATCAATAAATCTCAGATTATTATGTCCCTACAAGATGCACACCATGAAATACTAATAATGATTAACTGTCTGTCAGTTTTCTCTGTCAATCCTTATTCTTTATTGATTATCGATAAGCAGTATAACTATTTACCGAAACTCAGTAAATAAGAAGAGTATACCGATCAATCCAAAGTTAGCTATGTAAGATGCAAGACAATAAAAAAATTAATCATACACACATAACACATGAATTTTAATGTGGAAACCCTGTTAAGCGAAAAACCACTGGGACCGGTACCCCAAATCTTCCCTCTTCTGAAGTGAGCCCTGTTAGGAGCCAACCCTGTTAAAGGTTACAAACACACTATTAAATGCAACCTTGTTAGAGGATTTTATACATAGAGGTTGTCACTTAGTATCGAGCATCTATTGCTACCATCCTTGAATTAGCCTCCTTCTTAGACTGTCAATAGGTATTGGGCGAGTCCAATGCTACTTTCATGAATCAACCTTTTTGGCACTCCTTGAGATGTACCTCAATATATAGAAGATTGTTAAGTCCTGCTCAGTTAAGAGACTTGATGCTTCAATGGTTAAACTGAAACACTATGACCTGTTCATATTGCAACTTTGAATTGTATATTTTCAGATCTATTTAATTACATTACCTCTCTGACCAATGTATCAATTCAATCCTTGTGCTCCATACTTTCTACTATGTGAAGTTTTTCTCACTGTTCGTCAGTGTCTACAACATTCCTTAGCTCTTCCTTCAGCTTGTTTGATCAACACTGCATGAAGTTTTTCTTCATCAGTTTCTATTCAGTATCCTCCTTTTTATTTTCTCCCCTTAATCCCATTCATAAATAAATTAAGTTTGTCTCTTATATAGACATAATATTCATTGTTTCTTGATTCTTGATTTTTCATTCTTGGCGTGATAAATAATCTATCCAATTAGATTTAAAGCATAACTCTTGATTTGTCTCGTAGATATCTTCTTTCCAACTATACAAATTAGCTTTAAATCAATCACTTATCTCTGGTCGAATAAAACAAAGTAGACAACCAATTAATTCTATTTTTAGCTCTACCAGCTAGATTTTTTTTTTGTTTTCTGAACTCTCGATTCTTTCGGTCACCACTATAGTTAGTCATCGGCAACAACGAACTTATCCATCGGTGAGACTCCAGTTAGCTTTGTGATCTCCATCCGTTGGGCATCATTGGAATTTTACTTGTCAGGCAACTCTGTATCTTTGGTCATCGGGCAACCTTTTGACTTTGCTCGTCGGGCATTTTTTAGTTTGCTTCATCGGGAAACTCTATGCTTTTGATCATCAGGTATCATTGTGACTGTTCTTCTTTGCTTTGTCCGTCGGTGTGCACTCTGTCGGTGTTGTTTGTCACTTAGTGAATACTTGACTTTTATGCATTGCTAAAAGAATAACTTTCGTTCCTTTGGTTCTCTGAAGTCTTTGGAATTATGTACATGACCGTACAGATGATATTAAGTTGACATCAATGACAATATAGTCCGTTAACTGATTTAATGACCTACATTATCTTTCAACTTAACATTATCAAACATTCAATCAGTTACATGTCATCACATTCTCCTTGTTGAATATCACTCGATTATCCTTCAATGTAGTCTTTACATTTCTCTTTTTGTGTCATAAATTAATTCCTTATTCAATCAATGGTGTAATATTTCTCACCCTAGGCTCTGTATTTCTTTCATTTCAAACCAAGAGTGATAATCCCAAAGAGGTCACAAGCACAAAGTACCTAATGTATTTTCTTTTGCCAATTGATGCAGCTAGGCTCTATGGATTAATCCTTCCCATCATTTAACTTGTCTATAAGAGAAGAAAAAGCAGAGGGACATATACTCTAGTTATGGAGATACAACTCATAATGTCATTTTCTGCAATTGTGATGTGCAAAATTGGCATGGTAGTGAACAAGGATTTTGAGATCATTGAAAGTGAGGCGAGGACATCTGATGTTGGGGAAGTTAAATTCTACATTGCCTTAGTATGGAATTCAAACTTGTGGGATATATTATTCATTGGGGTATTTGGATTCATATTTCTAGGGTCTTCTCTGTTAAGTGGTATCATCAAAACTGCGTTCATTCCAGTGATGCAAGTGTTGGCAGTTATTATATATCATGAGGATTTCAATGGGGAGAAGGGCCTTGCTTTGGTAATGTCTTTTTGGGGTTTGGGCTCATATTTATATGGAGATTATTTAAAATTTGAACCACTAGCCGATGTCACAAAGCTAAACGACCAATGACATCTTGGTTATGGTTGTGAATTCTCAGGAATCAAGGAAGAAAAATATTTGGAGGTGGTTGTTAAAGAGAAAAATATTAATGCTGAAATTCCATAAATATGTAGTGATGCTTTTAAAATTGATCTTTGTTCTATTATTTTTAGTTGTCCTAGTCTAGACTGTTTGATCAACACTACCTATTTATTTTTTTGATTTTCCAATAATTAATCTAGGAGAAAAATAAATCCAATAATTAATACTTACTTTGACATTTGGTTTTATAATATTTATGAGGGCAAAATGGTGATATATTGAACACAAGACAAGAAAATATGCAAAATCCCAAATTGCCTTCAAGAAATAAGAGGCAAGGAATCCATTATATTGAAAATAAAAAGGGAGGTAACATTATGGTATTCAACCATATTCACCAATATTACAACAATAATATTAAATAGCTGCAACTATCAACTATAAATGTAAATACATACAACCATATATTGAATATGGGACTCCAAATTCAGTAAGGAATGCAAGTATTATAGAAAGGTTTCCCCAAAGTCAAGAAATATCTCCCTAATAGGCATTAGTATTGTCATTCTCCCCCATAATGACCATAGGGAAGAACAAGAAGTAGATCTTTGAGCTTCTAGAACCTTTCACGAGCTAGAGAATTTATGAAGATATTTTCTATCTAGTCTTCTATATTGTAGTACACAATTTCAATCAAGACTTGTTGAACCAATTCCCTGATATAGTGATGTTGTATCTCAATATGTTTGGTTCTACTATGAAATACTAGATTCTTTGCCATTTGTATATCACTCTTGTTTTCAAAATACAACAAGGTAGGTTCATTCTGAATTTGGTGCAAGTGTTCTAGTCATCTTCTTAACCATATAGTATGACAAGTTGTTGATGTTGCAGCTTTGTATTCTACCTTTTTTAATAGAAAGTGACACTATTGGTTTTTTCTTGGACTTCCAAGAGAATACTGTAGAACAAAGGGTAAAAGTGTAACCAGAAGTAGAATTTTGATCATCTGTAGAACCTGCCCAATTAGAATTTATATACCCAACCACTTTTCTATCCTCTAAATGTTGAAATTTGAGACCATAGCTCAATGTCCCTCTAACATATATAAGAATCCTTTTACATGCACTCTAATGTGTTTCCTTAGGCTCTAACATGAACCTTGAGACCAAACACACTACATATGTGATAGCTAGGCGAGTAGTAGTTAAGTAGATCAAACTTCCAATCAGTTGTCTATATAGAGTGGGGTTCACTGGATCTGCCACATCTAAAGTAGACAATTTAAGTCCAACTTCAATATCTGTTACAAATAATTTGTGACTATGCATCTAAACTTTTTGCAGGGTATCTGAAGCATATTTTTTCTTAGACACAAATATTTCAGATTTTTTCCATACTTATATACCAAGAAAGTAGTGCATTTGTCCCTAATCTATCATTTCAAACTTGGTAATCATGGTTGTTCTAAACTCTGTAAATAAAGTTGGATTATTCCTTGTGTAGATAAGATCATCAACATAGAGAACTAAGATAAAAAAAAATATCTTTAGCTGAGCTTCTAATATAGAGATTTGGATCCGACTGACTTCGTGAAAAATCTTTCTACTGTAGGTACGATTCTATCCTAGAATACCATGCTCTTGGTGCTTGCTTGAGACCATACAAGGCCTTCTTTAATTTGTAAACATAATTCTCTTTTTAAGGTATTTAAAAACCATTAGGTTGTGAAACATGCACTTCCTCATCAATATATCCATTCAAGAAAGCACTCTTCACATCCATTTGGTAAATTGTCCAACTCTTTTGAGCTATTAATGCCAAAACCAATTTGATAGTATCCATTAGTGCTACAGGTGAAAATGTCTCAGTGTAATCAATACCTTCTTTTTGAGTGTACCCTTTGGCTACGAATCTAGCCTTATGTTTATCAATGCTTCCATCATATTTATACTTTGTTTTGTACACCCATCTTGTATAAATAATTTCCTTACCAGGAGGTACTTGAATCAAATCACATAGATCATTCCTTTCAATTTTTTCTATTTCATTGTTCATTGTTTCAACCCACTCATCTTTTTCTTGAGCTTTTTCAAATGTTTGTGGCCCATTATTTTCCACGATTTGAGTCATCAATTCAAAATTCACTTTTTCTTGTGACCTTGTCATTTTTCAAATTTTGAATCCAACATAAGAGTTTAGGGATGATTCTTTTATATCCTTCTTTGATACTTTTGATATTGTTGCTCCTACACTAGATGATTCAGGTTCATCTTCTTCTTCCTCATCTTCAATATCATCATCTACTATCTCTTTTCCTTTTGTTTCATTTTCTTTGGTATATTATGCTAGTTCATTAAATACCACATCTCTTCTTATCACAAGATTTTTCCCTATTGGATCATACAACTTGTATTCCTTTAACTGGTTTTGTACGACTTCTATTTAGAAGATACACTACTTCTTTCCACTAATGTTTATCCATTTTTTTCTCTTTCAACATAATTTTTGCAATTTCAACAATTGTCCTATTTTTTCCTTTCAGCAACTCCACTTTATTGTGGAGTGTAGGAAGTAGTGAAATCTCTCTTGATTCAATGATTTTTGCAAAAATCTATAAACTAATTTGACTTGTACTCACCTCCATTATTTGACCTTATCACTTTGATATACTTACCACTTTGTTTTTGAACCAAACTCTTGAACTCTACAAATTTTTCAAATACTTCTGATTTTGAAACCAAATAATACACCCAAGTTTTTCTTGAGTAATCATCAATGAAGGTTAGAAAATGGTTGGATTTGTTCAAAGAATATGTTTCCATAAGACCACACAAATCTATATGCATTATCTCAAGATTCTGTTTACCTCTACTGGATTTTCCAATAGGAAATTGTATCCTATGTTTTTTGCCAACAATATATTTTTCACACACCTCTTTTGTGTCTTCAATTAATGGTAGACCTTCAACCATTTTAAATCTTTTGAGTAAAAGAAACCCACTAAAACGGAGGTGATCATATCTTTTATGCCAAATTTTACTTTCACTCATTTCACTAGACCTTAGTGCTTGGTTCCCACAAGTAAAATGAAGTGGAAACATCCTATCACCTGTCATTTTTTTATCTTTCACTAATTGCATTCCTATTTAATTTTATCTCTTATTATACACTCGTTTTTATCAAAAGTCACTTGATAATTTTTCTCTAACATTTGTCCAATAGACAAAAATTTATTTCTAAGTGTTGGAACCAATAATGTTTCATTTATATGTTTTACATCAGCATATCATGTTGTAACAGCAATAGTACCCTTACCTTTTCTTCCATGAGAATTTTTATCTCCAAGTTCTATTGTACTTTTATGCTTTTGATCCAAATTGACAAATAGATTCTCATTAGATGTCATGTGTGAAGAACATCTAGAGTCTATATAACACACATCATTTCAAAGATGGGAATCAACACAATAGACATTACATTGTCTGCCATGTTTGCCATAAAATATGCACAATGACTAAAATGCTCAATACAAGATTCAGGAGAGATCTCTGCAAATGAATACTCTCCTTGTCGCTTCAATTAGAACCCAGACACAAAATGTTCCTTGTTTTTTATTATTGTATTTGAGAAATAAGTGTCAGTTACCACTGATAATGCACTTAATGACAAAACATTTATTTCTCAATTTACAAACAGGACACTATTTAACTCCTAAAAAAGAAGTTCCAAATTAATTATGATTGGAAAAAAGAAAAAAATGGAGAATCTCCTCTTTTTGTTTAAATTCTCATAAGAATTTCACCTAGTCTTTAAAAAACTTTCACACTCGAAAAGATTTTTCTAGACTTTTGCATGAAAATAAAAAAGAAGGAACACAACCTAATAACCTACTTGCCAAAATTCACACACTATTTTTTTTAATATGTTGCAATCGTTTCAAACTTTTAGATGTCACATGTTTCAAATACTTATCTCCTTGAAGAAGAAACTATAACTCAATTATTTTTCATGTCAATCTTCTCTTTACCTACACGCAATAGAAAATAAATACAATTAGCTGCAACAAAATAATTTTTCTACTTTAACAGCTGCAAACAAATACTTTAGCATTGGCACTTAAACAACCTAAGATCTAATTTTTAGCACCATCTCTCTCTTGGTCAAGCTCTTCAGACTCTTCTCAAAATTTCTCTTTTATCTCTTCTGGATTTCCTGCAAAAACTAGCAAATTTGTCAAACTAGCTATGATACCAGATGAGGACAAAAATGGTGATATGTTGATCACAAGACAAGAAAATATGCAAAAGCCCAAATTTCCTTGAAGAAATAAGAGGTGGGGCATCTATTATATACAAAATAAAAATGGAGATGACATTATGGTATTCAACCATATTCACCAATATTACAACAATAATATTAAAGAGCTACAACTATCAACTATAAAAGTAAATACATACAACCATGTATTGAATATTGGATTGCAAAGTCAATAAGGACTCTTATTATTCTAGAAAGGCTGCCCCAAAGTCAAGAAAGGATACCCTAATGGGAATTAGTTTTATCAATTTATCCTATGAATTTTGAAGAGTGTATTTGTTATTTTTCCATAATTGCAGGGAAAAATCAAACCAGTGGGAGCAAAAGAGAGATTGCCACCTTTCAGATTAATAATTTTGCAAACCAGAAGACCAAAAGAGATGCACAATCTGTATTGTGGTCAATCAACACTACCATTAGAAAGCTTTGCACCATATTTCTCTCTTATATTGCTAATTAATTTAATTACTACATCTCTAATAGCTAAGAAGGACAAGAAGAAAAGGCTAAACAATATCATAATCTGATCAAGCAAAGTAAAAACTCCACAGTTTTTGTTGTTGGATCATACTTGTATTTTTTTTAGTATTTTGTTTAATATTTCATCTTATTTACATTATACAAGATGTTATTTCATTATGTTTCTTTTTATAAATTAATATACTACTAAGCAAAAAATTGTATGAACAAGTCTATGGTGTGTGAATTTTGGTTGCAGTCTCACCAGTGAAGTGTTTCAACTTCTTTTCTAAATGAGTCACCCCCACTCTCAATTAGATACTTATCTTCTATATTAAATAATAAAAAATGAATGTAGAGACACATTTGCATAAACGATCTGTAACGCGCCACAAAATACAAATGAAGTAAATTAAAGAGAATTGAAATTCAAAAAGAAAAAAGGCAACATTAAGCATTTGATATATACAAAGAACTTGTATTAACATAGATGATTGACACATACAAACAACTCATATTAATATATATGTTTGATATATACAAAAATTTTGTATTAATGTAGATGTTTGATGTTTGCATAGAGCTCGTGTGTGTGTGTGTGTGTGTGTGTGTGTGTGTGTGTGTGTGTGTGTGTGTGTGTGTGTGTGTGTGANTGTGTGTGTGTGTGTGTGTGTGTGTGTGTGTGTGTGTGTGTGTGTGTGTGTGTGTGTGTGTGTGTGATGGGGTCTAGGTTGGAGGGTTCAAGAATGGATTTTCCAAACTACAGTCCAAAGCAACAATAGTGAAAACAACCAATAACACAGAAATATGAAATCTGATTAATAAAATAACTGATTACATGCAATGTGTCAGGTTGTAAGGCCTTCCTGATTATGGCCAATTACAAAGAAAATAATAGTTCTGCAAGATCCCTCAAGATCCAACTCAACCCTAACCCTAGCTATCCAAATCTGTAACAATAGGCCACAATAATCTGATAGGAACATCTAGCAATATCTAAACTTGTGCACACAAGTCCTAAGCAATCTCCATATTCCTAAGCCTCAGCCACTAGCTCAGTAACTTTAGGGTTCTCCATCCTTCTACCTCTATCAAGACTCCACAAGACCCTCTACTTATACCCCACTAAGCCACAAGTTGGCCTAGTAAATTACAAATAAAATAAACCCTTACATTAAATACATATTCAAGCCACAAGTCAGCCTGTAAACAAACAATAAATGACCCAGTCGGCCATTAAAATCCATTAAATGTACATAGGATAAATATCAAAAACCCAAATAGATCCACACACATCCCCACGATCGATCCACATCATGATCACATTCTAACCAAATTAAATGCACCAAGTCGGCCTCCCAGATCGGAAAGAACACCAGTCGGCAAGCCAAACTACCAAGCAGCAGAAGTTGATGAGCCCCTCGGCCAACACATGTTGAGCAACACCATAATCTGAGCACCAGTATGTGTTGATCCCTTCAATGACCAAGCATCTCCAGTGACTGATCCCCTCAATGACTGAGTCCCTTCAATGACCGAGCCCCTTCATCCACACAGCAACCGAGCAACACTGCAAGAACTTTGTAAAGAAGCTACCGAGAAAATCCAAGATGCTCCTACATCAGACTCTAAATAGAAAAGTGTGTCCCACACTTTGATGCCAAAATAAATCTCTGCAACCAGCTTCAACTTCACCAAAGTCTTCCACTCCATCAAGGAAAAGAGATCCAATATACAAATCATCCACATCTGCTTCAACCATCCAAACACTAGAAGCATTTTTATCACAACTAACCAATCAGCATGCAACTTTTCACCACCACCCATCTCAGTAATAAGAGTAGCCAACTCAAATCCATCCACAGTAATATCATGTAGATCCAAAGCCAAATCCACATCAATAGCAAGATGAAACCCCTCATCAACATAAGGCAAAGTCACAACACCAGCTATCTCATTTCTCACAACAAGATGCTCTGCAACATGTAAATCATCACCCACAGCAATAGTAACCTCATCAAAGAACTCAAGCTTATCAACAAGCAGTAGATCGAGATATCCACTATCTTCACCAATCTCATCCATAACCTCATACTAAGTAACAAACTCAACAACATCAATGCACTTACCACTTCCCTCAGCAATTTCATCAATTGATCCAATCACAGAAATATCAACAAACACATCTAGGTCAATATCCCTATCAACAAGGTCATCAATACCGACAATCGAAGGTATCTCTTCCATCTCACTAGCAATCTCATCATCCACAACAAGATGCTTTGAAATCTCCACATCAGATCCATCTACCTAACTATGAAAACCAATCACCTCTTTAACAACAACATGCACAGATGAACTATTCTTAACAATCCCCTCCTCAAAATTAGTAAGATCCTCCATGCCTTCACCAAGACTTCTTTCCCCTGCAACATTCACACCAACAACACTATCCATGCCTATATCCTCCTTCGGAAATATTCTCTAGATCTCTATCTCTATTTCCTTCACTTGTTTCTTCAACTCATATCTCTTCTCGGGTCAACTGCCTCACTTCGGTGATCTAATTGTAAGATTTCAAAGATCTCTCTATTGGTGATCTATTGAAAAACTTCGCAATCTACCTCAAATTGGCAATTTTTTCACTATACAACTCATCCTATAGATCTTTCACTTGTCTTTCCAGATATTTGAATTCTTCCTGACTGAATTTCTCCTCTGTAATCTAGCAGTTCTTCTTCAGAGGCATCTTCAATCTACCAGTCTTCTGTGATTCACTTCACCCAACCCAAGGTCCTAGTGCAAACTCCCCCACCTTCAATGATCTAACCACACACTCAGGAACTTCAAGATCTGATACCACCTGAAGGGGTGCAGGTCGAAGGGTCCAGGAATGGACTTTCCAAACTACATCCCAAAGAAACAACAACAGAAACAACTAATAACACATAAATATGAAATATGATTCATAAAATAACTGATTACATGCAATGTGTCAGGTTGTAAGGCCTTCTCGGTTATGGCCAATTAAAAAGAAAATAATAGTTTTGCAAGATCCCTCAAGTTCCAACTCAACCCTAACCCTAGCTAGCCAGATCTGTAACAATGGGCCACAGCAATCTAGTAGGAACATCCAGCAAGATCTAAACTTGTGCACACAAGCCCCAAGCAATCTCCTTATTCCTAAGCCTCAGCCACTAGCTTGATAACTTTAGGAAGCTCCCTCCTTCTACCTCTATCAATAATCCACATGACCCTCTACTTATACCCCACTAAGCCATAATTCAGCCTAGTAAATTATAAATAACATAAACGCTTACATTAAATACATATTCAAGCCACAAGTCAACCTGTAAACAAACATTAAATGACCCAGTCGGTCATTACAATCCATTAAATGCACATAGGATAAAGATCCAAGACCCAAATAGGTCCACACACATCCTCATGATCAATCCACATCACGATCACATGCTACCCAAATTAAATGCACCAAGTCAACCTCCCAAACCCGCAAGAACACCAGTCGGCAAGACAAACTGTCAAGTGTCAACAAAACTGTCGAGCACTAGAAGTTGTTGAGCCCCTCGGCCAAAACATGTCAAGCAACACCGTAAATCGAGAACCAGTATGTGTCGAGCCCTTCAGCGACTGAGAATCTCCATTGACCAAGCCCCTAAATGACTGAGTCCCTTCAGTGACCGATCCCCGCGTTCCACACAACAACCGAGCAACATTGTAAGAACTCTGCAAAGTAGCTATTGAGAAAATCCAAGATTCTGTGTGTGTGTGTGTGTGTGTGTGTGTGTGTGTGTGCGCGTGCGCGTGTGTGTGTGTGTATGTACATACATATATATACACATACATAGATATATACATATATATATATACATAAATTATATCTACACACAAATATATATCAAAAGAACTTGTATTAACATAGATATTTGATATATAAAAATCTTGAAAATATAACTATTTGTTAGTACTAGATAATACATGCTTGGTAATTAATTGATCACCTCGATTGGTATGACAAAGAGCTTAAGATACCCAAAAGAGATTTGGAAATTGTGCATAGATTTTGTTTAAAAATATAATGGTTGCTTGATATTAATAAAATATATATTCCATTAGGAGCCTTTACTTTATTTGATAGTGTTTGTGGGGGCATACAACTTAATACTTCCCTAGATACTAATTTGGACACATTTTAATTTCAAAAAAATTACTACTATTATTATAATAACTATTTATAAAATACACATCCTCCGTTACCATTATTCTTTTTGTTTCACTGACTTATTCTATGCAAGGTCTCTCCTAATATTTTTTTCAAATATAGACTATAAGATTTCAACCCAAGAATGCAAATGAATGAAGGAAAGAAAAACAAGAAATAAAAATGAGAAAAATAAATTATATTCAACTCAAGAGAATGAAAATCATACAATGAAAAATGAGATTGGTACAAATGTACAAAGGGCCTTGTTTATAAAGGCAAATAGATAGGTAGAGTTGACAAGGTTGAGACAAGTGTGTCAATCTAGATGAGTTAGAGTCCAAATGGGACTCAACAATATCCTCTTGGAGGAAGTAGAGTTCAAGTATGACTCTACATTATCCATCTAACTAATTAATGTAGTCACCGAAGAAACTTAGTTACGAAGTAAACAGTAAGAACTATTTACTCCAAGACCCTCCCTTAAGTAAAACTTAGGGAGTATAAAAATTTAGTAGAGATACTTTATGGGTACCAAAAATAATATCTGATGAGGTACCTATACACAAAGGATCTCCTCAATAGAAAAGGAAGGAGAAAACTTAGTGGGAAAAAAATCCCCCCATGAGAGGGTGAAGCAAGAAGGGTTGAGTGACCCCTCCGAAAGAAATGTCTTGCACCCCCAAGAGAGGATGAATATGGACACACTTTCTCTTATTGAAGGGTTTGGTGAAGATTGGTAATCCTTAAAGGATCAAATGTTGTCATTAGTATTCAAGTAGACAATTTTGGTTGGTCACATTTCATCGAGTGTCAGCATTCACCGAGAGACAGTGATCGCCAAGCACAGTGTTCACCGAACAGAATGGTCACTAAAATGCTTAGTACACCAAGCAGAGGCATAACTAAACAGAGACACAACTGAGAATCATTCTATATAGATATAATCAAGTACCATTCTAAAGAGACACAACCAAGCAGAGACATCACCGAGCACCAGTCTAATCGAGAGATGGTTTTAACACCGAGAAAAGAGGATCTGAACTACACGTCAGCTAAAGCACTTTAGTCTTTAAATTAGCTTTTTTCTTAGCTAGAAAATCATTTCTTGATGATCAAGAAAATCTTAATTGATGAATTTAATCAGTTTAACTAATTGTATTCATGCAAACTAGGAGATCAAGGTCAAATTGTAAACCTTTGATCTTAGAGTTATTCAAGAAAAGCATGAAACCTAATTAGGTCAATACATTGTATATATAGATGTGTAATCAATCAAGAACATGATGATTGTAGCCGCATAAGGACATCTATGGATCAGACAAAGGTTTTCATGCAAAAGAAAAGAAAAAGCAGAATTCAGTTATGAAGAACTAGATTCAAGGCTACCGAGCAGAACAGAGGTATTATCTATCACAATAGGTGATATACAATTTTGTTAACTTAATAGATCTATAATCAGAAATTCAAGATTGCAAGCCATCAGGTCATAAATATTTTTTTCTACTCTCTAACAATTATAGAAAAAAGAAGAAATCCTTCAAGAAGGTGGACTTAACAGTCTTATTGTTAAATCTCTTAACCGAGTGCACACATACATTATGTTGTTGAAATCTCTTAACGGAGTAGACCTAAAAAGTATAACATGTTACTCCTAACAGAGTAAGATCATCAGAAGTGATCACAAATTGTAGCCTTAACCGACACCTTCCATTCTGCAGATAGTGAAGCTTTGTGGGTTTCATCCCCACCGCAGTTTTTACCTTCTAACAGGGGTTTTTTGCGTTATCAATTCTTGTGTCATGTGTAAATGAGTTTCATAAATTTTTCTATGTTTGATTATATGCATTTACATTTATGCTATGATATTACATGCATGATGTAGTAAAGCAACAATGGTCGGTAATACAAGCAATGAGTAATAATGTTAATTGATAAAAATATTTAAGGGTATTGATTCACCTCTCCCCTCTCAGTACACACCCTTCCATTATTCCAATAATTGGTATCAGAGCTAGATCGCTTATTTGGAAAAGTTTAAATCACTTGAGAGAAAATATCATACAATGGAAAGGTATAAGCTTGACAAAAATAATGAGAATCAGAAGTTGCGGATATAGATTTTCTTTGATCAATACAAAGAAGAAAGAAACAAGATGAAAGAGCTATTGGCTGAAAGAAAATTCATGGCATCTCGCTGCAATGAAACTGACTATCATGAAGAAGAGATACCTAATTTATTTGATTCATCTAGATTTGGATCTGGTAATACATCTAACACATCTGAAGGAAGCATTACAAATCTAAATGAAATCAATCAACATCTGACTGAACAAGTAAAAGTATTGTAGATCGGTCAAAAGACACATATGGTAAGAATGATTGATGTTATGAATAATGCAAGACAAGTTGAAAAATAAAGAACTTTAGCTATTGATGGCAGGAGAAAGATTATTGAGGAATTGCAAGAGAAATAATCTGAGATACAGAGACTTACTAAACATCAAATTGAGATCACAAATCAAATAGTTCTTATGAGTCATGAGGCCAACCAAGTGAACATAGTACTTAACAGAAAATTGGAAGCTATTGGTGAGCTGAAAGAAGAAAATGAGAAACTGAAGCATGAAATGAAGATTCAACAACAGCATAATGATATGATTAGGAAATTTGAAGACGGTACAAAAAGAATGGATGAATTTCATAGATAAAGAAGACTCAACAACAATATCGGTTTAGGGTATATCGAGCATGGAGAATCATCAAACCAATCTGATCAAAGGAATGTCTACTCAAATCTAAGACCAAAGAAGCATTCATACAATCACTATGGAAAACCAAGCCACACATCAAATGTTTGCAAGAGCAAGGCAAAAGGTATTCCTAAAACTACTTCTACATTCATAGGTAATTGTTATAACTATAACAAGCATGGACACAAAGCACATGAATGCAAATCTAAGCTGAAAAAACCAAAGAAGAAATCTTACATGGAAAAACATTTTTTCTACTTGCAACATGCATGGCCACACATTTCATGAATGCAGAAAAAGGATAAAGAAAGTTTGGAAACCCAAAGAATAAGAAAATGCATATCAACCAAGAAGAGTCGGTAATACATATGTATGGGATTACAACACATGGGTAAATTTCATGGCATGTGGTAGATATGGACATATAGCTACAAACTGCATGAGGAAATGGATAAGAAGATCTAGAAACTGGACTAACTCTAGAATGGCATGCTTACACTATCATAAGGTCAGTCACTTAAGCAAGGACTACAAAGATCGAGTGACGGAGTCAAGCACTTTTGCAAATGGAAACATTATTGAAGACATCAAGAGAATGAGTAATCAAATGTAGAGGAAAGCTTCAAACAATGATAATCTTTGACCAAGCACTGCAGTTGGTGACACCTCATCTAATGGATTAGGTGATTCCACCACCCTCACCTAAGAAATACAAGTAAGTATGGAACTGCACTCTACAAAGTTGTATTTTACATCAGTTCCTATATTCATTGAGTATATACCAAATTAGCATGAATGAAGATGCACTATGGTATTGCATGTTATGTTTTGTGAATCTAGTCTAGTCGGTTAATATGAACTAAGCATAAACTACACATCGGTAAACATATGAAAGATAACTAAGTTGACATCATATACCGAGCATCATTGGTAAACATGCGGGAGATAACCGAGTTAACACCTTGTACCGAGTATTGAATACTCACCAAGCTAAAGTCTTTGGTGTGTTAATCGATCATCTACGCTTTGTCAACTGATTGGAAGGTGAAGCATTTAAAGCATCACTTAGGTCATATTTGTCTATAAAAAGGGAAAATTGAACTCATTCATTCACCCAGTGTTTATGAGAATATTGTAGAGTGAGAAGAGAGATTTAAAGCGATCATATTACAGAGTGATTAACAGCAATTCCAAAGCAACTCCAATAGATTTCAAGCACTCACCACGATCATCCAGTAAGTACCAAGACTTACTGAGATCACAATTCATTTGCGAAGAAGCCCTAATTTTATAATCAATGGCATCCACTTCCTGAACCTTGAAGATAAAAATGGCTAAGGACAAAAAGGTCACTCTTATCAAGAACTTGACCTGTGAGGAACCAAATTATAGTTTATGTCCTGAGGTTGCTGCTCAACCCGATGACAAGGGAGCATTCTTGAGTATCCCACCTAGGTTTTTTCTATTTGAAGACATCCAAGCATACATACGCTACAAGGTTGCATAAATTGGATACATTGAGCTTGAAGAAGATTATCAGAAGCTATACAAGGAAAAAAACCTGAAGGATGAGTACAAACAAATCAAAGTAAAAGGGTTAACCAATGCCCTACTATTCCCGAAAGAATTCAAGACCGAATGGATTTTCATTGTGCTTAGTCAATTACATGATGGTAAAATATGGTTGGATGAACCTAAGACAATCACAAAGGATATGATTCATGTAGTCACCAGATACCTAATCACCGACAAGACAAAATCCCTAAGGCACCCTGGTCACCCCAAGATTGAAAAGCTAACAGGAGCCGAATGGGACGACAGAGGTATGAAAGTTAATTCAATCACCGACCCTAAATTGAAGTTTGGTGCATATGTGGTTGGATACAAGAAATTTCAAGCAAGTAGAATGAAGAGCATTGCTTGTGGAGCTGTTGACATAGCATACAAGATTGTAAAGTAAGGAGTGAAACTAGACCTAGCTGAGTTGCTACTGAAGAAACTAGAAGAAAACATGAGAATCATTAGATCAACCAGATCTAATACATGTAAGTTCAGTTCTCTATTGGTTTTCACATTCTTTTACTTTTAGAAATTCTTTCCTTTAGTCGGTAATGTCACTTGGAACACCAACCGACCAATAACAGTACAGATTAGTGATTTCATTAAGTCACTAGGAGATAAGTTCACACCTTTAATGGATGGATACTTTACTACATTCAAGACTAGGACGGAGAAGAGAATGAGAATCCCTTCTCAACTAGTGTAAAAATACAAGGATGAGATATGCTTTGTATTTGACACCAACACTACATTCATCAAAGTTGTCAACCTGAGAACAACATGTTTACCTCCACTTGAATATGAAATTGATATAGATCAGGCTACAAAATCCATTGAAGCCCTACTAAATGAACCAGTTGACAAATCTATAAGTAGATTTGGCACATATGAGGAAGCCATGTTAAGAATAAAGACTGGCTTAGTAGTCAAGAAGATAGGGAAGATGAAAACACAAATGATAAAGACACTCAAGAAGAAACTCTCAGTAACCGATGAAGAGTTAGAACAAATAGAGGATATCACTGACCAACAATCACTTATCGGTGAAGAAAAAGAGTTAAGTGACTCTGAGTCTACCAAATCAGATGCAGAGCTACCAAAGGCCAAGAAATCAAAGGTTACTGATGTAACAACTGCATTTAGGATAAGAAGAAAAACAACCAAGGTAGACTCTCCACCATTAAAGAAAGGTACAGTGAAAACTTATATGAAAATAAAATCCTCAACTGATCCTAGACAACGCAAAATATATGTAAGAGGAAGAGAGGACAAGGACGATATTGTAGAAGCAGAAAGAGAATAGAGAATACAAGCAAAAAAGGCCAAAGTATCAAATACAATTTATGAAATTGTAGATTCAATCATCAATATAGGTAGCATATCAAATCCTAAGACTAGACAATGGGGAAATCTGTCCACCGAGGTTCAGAATAAAATTGAAGAAGCAATCATTAAAATGATGGTATCTTACAAGTATGTACCCCTACAATTTGGCACTCATATTCCAAAGGAGCTACAAGATAAAATATCAGCAAGACAGACATATGCATTGCATATGGAAAAACCAATTAGAGAAAGAATCTTAGTTAATTTCATGCCTGACTCAATAGTTGAAGAAATCGAATCAACAATGCAGGAGAATGCAAATAAATTTTCATCAAAAACAAGAGCATACAAGGTATTGGATAACAAGCTCAAAGATATTGACAAGGACATCAATAAGATTTGGACTCAAATCTTTAAACCACATGAGCAGATACTAGCTATAACTGAGACTGCACACACCGAGGAGAAGGAGGCCACACCAAGCCCCAAGCATATTTTTATCAATGACATCAAGGATGTAAATCCCATTGACTTGACAATAGAGGCAAGTAAGGTCATGGATGATACACCTCAGATACTACAATCATTAAGTGAAACACAAGACATCACTATACGAGATATCACTCAATGTGATTCTGATGATAATGTCAAGGAAGATGAAGATGTAATTATTTCCACCGAGAAAACAATTAAATAGGAAACTACTAATGTTACACAGGCAAATGTACCAGGTAGCATGCCTTTATTGATACAAGCTATTAAGATAATAACAGAATCAAAGGAGAAAACACATGATCTTGGAACAAACACATCGATGGAAAAAGGTGATGAACAAGGGGAAAAGATAGATAAAAGTGGAGAGGATAAACTAAATGATGCCCCCACCGAGGATATCAGAAAGGAAGAAAAGGTTGCAAGTCAAGACAAGGTTGATGTAGAGACATTTACAACTGACCAAAAGGTAATGACTGAGCAACTAGGCCAAGGCACTACACCTCCATATCAATGATAGAAATCAAGCAACAAAAGGCTCCTGCTATCATACCACATTCCCCTGCATCAAGCAACATTCAAAAGAAGAAGAAGAAAAAGAAGAATAAAGCCCCAGTAATACTTGAGGAGATAATAGAAATACCTTATTGTGATCTGAAAACACTTGATTACGAGTCACTCACAAGGTATGGGGAGCTATGAAAATGGAAGGCACAACATGACAAGCTAAAAATGGAACACAAGAATACACAAGTCCTAGAATAAGCAAAGGAAATACTATTGCAGTAGTTCCTAGCACACAGATTGATCAAACGCCCCCTTCATTGATCAACTAGTAGTTCTGACCGAGGAAATCACCAATCAAAATGTAGATGCCGAGAAGGTCATTGAGGAAAGAGAAGAATAAAAGTATCACTACAAACTCATAGAGAAAATCAGCCAAGAAGTGGCAGTAAATAAGGTGAAACTTTCTGAACTGGTAACTCAATTAGAACCTATTATTTCAGAGTTAGTTACCCTAGTTCAAAATACATGCACTATTGAGAACTTCACCGTCGAGTATGATGCACAAATAGCTAAATTGAATGAAGATCTCAAAGCTAGTGCACAAAGTCTTTCAACTGATTCGAATGCATTCAAATTGGATTATGAAAAGCTAGTTGAATCCAAACGGTTAAGACTTGAGATACAAAAGGAAGAAAGCAAAATCAGAGATGAAGTAACCGAGCTGCAAAGTTTGTTACTACCGAATCTCACATTGTTGATGACACATATGACTATGGAAAAGACTCTAATTTCCACCTCGGAGTTGTTAGTAGCCGAAAGCATCTATGACATGCACGCTCAACTCACATTGGAGAAAATGACCCTATAAAACCTGAAGGAGAAATGGGAAAAGTTGATGGCAGACATCAAGCAATCTCATAAGCACATTTTTGGCAAGATGTAAGTTATACATCTTTGTCATTATTTTCAAAAAAGGGGGAAAATGTATATGTATATTTCATTGCAAAGGGAGAAACATGTACATACTGAGGCATACACATAGTGGGAGAGCATGAACACAGGGTGAGTCATTGTATAAGTATAACATACTTGGTTTATATACTATACATATCAGTTTTTTATACTAATGCGAAAGGGGGAGATTGATAATCCTTAAAGGATTGGATGTTGTCATTAGTATTCAAGAAGATAGTTTTGGTCAGTCACATTTCACCGAGTGTCAGCATTCACCGAGTGATAGTGATCACCGAGCGCAGTGTTCACCGAATGTAGTGGCCACAAAAATGCTTAGTACACTGAGTAGAGACATAACCAAATAGAGAAACAACCAAGCATCAGTCTACAGAGATATAACCAAGCACTAGTCTATAGAGACACAATCGATTAGAGACATCACCGAGCACTATTCTAGTCAAGAGACAGTTTTAACACCGATAATAAAGGATATGAACTACACGTCAGCTAAAGAACTTTAGTCTTTAAATTAGCTTTTTGCTTAGCTGGAAAACCATTTCTTAAGAATCAAGAAAATTGTAATTGATGGATTTAATCAGTTTAATTGATTGTATTCATTCAAACTAGAAGATCAAGGTCAAATTGTAAACCTTTGATCTTAGAGTTATTCAAGAAAAGCGTGAAACTTAATTAGGTCAATACATTGTATATATAGATGTGTAATCAATCAAGAACATGATGATTGTAGTCGCATAAGGACATCTATGGGTCAGACAGAGGTTTTCATGCAGAAGAATGGAAAAAGAAGAATTAAGTTATGAAGAACTAGATTCAAGGCTACCGAGCATAACAGAGGTATTATCCATCACAATAGGTGATATACAATTTTGTGAACTTAATGGATCTAGAATCAGAAATTCAAGATTTAAAGCTATTAGGTCATAAATATTTTTGTCTACTCTCTAACAATTGTAGCAAATAGAAGATCCTTCAAGAAGGTGGACTTAACAGTCTTATTGTAAATCTCTTAACCAAGTGCACATATACATTGTGTTGCTGAAATCTCTTAACCGAGTAGACCTAACAAGTCTAAAATGTTACTCCTAATAGGGTAAGATCATCAAAAGTGATAACAAATTGTAGCCTTAACAGGCACCTTCCATTCTGCAGATAGTGAAGGTTTGTGGGTTTCATCCCCATCGCAATGTTTACCTTCTAACAGGGGTTTTCTGCGTTATCAATTCTTGTGTCATGTGTAAATGAGTTTCATAAATATTTCTATGTTTGGTTACATGCATTTACATTTATGCTATGATATTACATGCATGAGGTAGTAAAGAAATAGTGGTCAGTTATACAAGCAATGTTTAATAAGGTTAATTGATAAAAAAATTTAAGGGTACTTATTCACCCTCCCCTCTTAGTACACACCCTTCCATTATTCCAACAAAGATATCTAACACTTTATTTGATGTAGGATAGTACCACAAATTAATGACATTATCTTGAATTAGCTCCTAGAGATAATGCATGTGGATATCAATGTGTTTGGTCTGTTGATGATGGACATGATTTTGTGAGATCCAAATGGCACTCTGGTTGTCATAATAAATGATTGATGGCTTTTGAAAAGTGATGTCAAGTTTAGTGGGAAAATTTTGAATCCAAATGGCCTAAGTAGTAGCATTGACAACCCCCCAATACTCAACCTCAGTTGAAGAAACACAAATGGAATGTTACTTCTTTCTCCAACTAATGGGACCCAATCCAAGGTGAAATCTATAGCTAGAGGTGAACTTGTGATCATCAATATCACTAGCCCAATCAGAATTTATGTAGGAAACCAAATATGAACTTGTGTTTATTGTGCATTCAATATCTAATAATTGTGAGTGTCTTGTATGTTGTGAAAGATACATTAGGAAGCCTTCCAATAGAGCTCGTGTGGGTCTTTCATGGAGTGTGAAACAATGTCATTAATGAAAAATAAAATATTATGGCGAGTATGAGTCGGGTAGATGAGGAAACCAACAAGTTGAGGATACAAAGTGGCATTAACAAGTAGTGTTGAGGATTCAATGTAGACTTACAATCAACCATATGAAAACAAGCCAAAATTTAAAGGGAATACTTGGGTTGTGCAAGGGAGATCCCTAGGGAAATCTGAGTGATCTCAATCTTGATAAAGTAGTACAAGAGACCCAAGTCATTCATTGAAAATCTATGGTGTAAATCAAACTTCATGTCAACTATAATGGATTAAGTTCTCCTAGTAAAATTCAAGCATCAATATAGAGAGCTAAGAAAATAAGACCATTCTCCTATCTCAAGATGTAGAAATTTGAATCTGATTGATCTAGGGAACCCACTTGAATTTGAATAATCTTTAAAAAATCCATGTGGTTTCTCCATATAAATCTCCTCTTGTAGATCCTCATGAAGAAATGCACTCTTCACATCCATCTGATGTATAACCCAACCTTGTGCTACAATAATAGAAAGTAAGAGGTGAATGGAGTTCATCTTGGCTATGAAGGAAAAGGTCTCATTGTAGCCAATATAAAAAACTTGAGAGAAACATTTGGGCACAAGTCATGATTTGTACTTGTCAACTGATCCATGTACTAAGAATTTGTTGTGATAGATCCACTTACATCAAATTAGTTTTCTTCCCTTAGGAAGTCAAACAAGATCCCCATTTTTTTACTGAATCAAAGAGTGGTACTCTTCCTCCATTGCTAAATCCCACTTAGCAATACTTGATGCTTCATGAAAAGATTATGGATTACAAGTTGTGATAATGTATGGATGAATAATATTATGATGTTGTGACTGAGTCCTTTGAGTGTTAAAAGGATCCTCAAAAAGTGTGCCAACAGATTGAAGTGTCTAATGAGCCCAAAGAGACGTGGGAGGAGACAGAGGAGAACCCTCTTCCTTATAATTTAAATTCTAAAAAGAGTAAGAGGAAGAGGAGGCTTGATGATCAAATCTGTGAGAACAAACAATGGAAGGAAAATCCTTTGAGTCACTATCTGAATCCATAATGGATGGAGGAAGATGAGAGAATGAGATAGGATATTTGTCCTTTAATTCCTCACTTTTCTTAATAAAGAGCTCATGTGTCTTAGGATCCAAGAGTCGGTACCCTTGAACACCATCTAGATAACCAAAAAAAATACACGCTCGACTCTAAGGTTCCAAGGTCTTGTTCTTCTCCAAAGGAATGTGAGCCCATGTTGGAGAGCCAAAAACTCTAAAGTGTCATACAAAAGATTTCCCTACCACACTAAGATTCAAATGGATTCATTCGCTTTAATGCCTTATGTGGAACTTAATTCTAAATGTGAGCAGCATGATTGATAGCTTCTACCCAATATTTAGGTTCAAAGGAGCGGGCATGGCCCATACTGCAAGACGTCTATTTTAGGGATCTATTTTTCTTCTTAGCTACACCATTTTGTTGAGGTGTATATGCAACAATATGATAAAGATCTATCCCTTCAAGAGTGCAAAATTATTCAAAGTGTACTTAACATATTCTTTGTCATTATCTGTATGGAGAATCTTGACATACTTTCCAGATAGCTTCTCATTATGAGCCTTGAAGTCCTTGAATCTACTGAATGCTTCTCCTTTTTCTTGAATAAAGTAGATGCAAGTGAATCTGGAAAATTTATTAATAAAATCTTGAGCAATCAACGAGCCCTACTAAAAGACAAGATGGAAATGGGCCTACCATGTCACTATGAATCAACTCAAGGACTTTTGAATCCCTCCAAGTCTTCCCTTTGTTGAACTTATCCTCAGGATGTTTTACCAAGGCACACCAAGAAAAAATTTCATTTAAAAAATTGATTTGAGGAAGACTTGTGACCATATCTTGCTTGCTAAGCTGTTGAAGATAGCAAAATTTGAGATGGACAAACCTCTTATGTCATACCTTTCTCATAGAATCACAATGAGTGAGAAAAGTGATAGAATGTGTATTAGGTACAAAATAAGAGAAATCATACAAGTAAGACTTATGATCAACCTTTTTGACTACAAGAAGTGCATTATCTTCAAGATTCTTGATTGTCACACAATTGGGAGTGAGCTCAAATTTTCTACCATTTTGAGTAATCTAATAAATGAAGAGAAGGTTAGTTGACCGATTAGGCACAGAGAGGACATCCTCAAATGTACCAGTGCCAGCATCAACAAAACCTTTCCAAATGACTTCTACAGAAGAGTCATCCCCAATGAGAATGTGGGGCACCAAACAAGAATCCAACAAGAAATTTGTTCTTTGAAAGAACCCTTGTGATGTGACGCACCTGAGTCAAAAATACATTGTTCTAACTTGAATCTATAGTAGCAAAAATGGAAATTTATTTTCCTTTGCCTTATTTGGAAGGGGTAGTGGAGGATTGTTGAGCAACAAAAGAAGGTAGATTTATGTTGTTCTTTTTTAGAAGATTCTTTAGCTCATCAATATACTTCTTGTGTCAAGAATGTTCCTCATGACCAACATTCATATAGTAACAACAAGTTGGTCTCTCCTTCTTCTAAAAATTCCACTTGGAGGAAGAAGAATTGGTGTCTACTTTTGGCTAGATGATAGTTGTTCTTGATCTTTTTGTGCCTTCTTCTTGGATTGTTTCTGCTTGACCTATAGAGAGAATCTTGCCTTGTTCTTGCACTAATAATTTAGAAAATGAAGCAAAAGAATACATCTTATAATTAGCAGAGCCTGTAGTCAATTTGTGAGTATGAAAACTAGAAACAAAGATTTTATATTCAAGCCCAAGTTTATTAAGAGTATTCAAAACAAGTTGAATATGTTTTTTGTATATGCCACATGCGTTACATTGTGCTCTCAAATCTTTGATTTTCATAGCAAAGCCTTGGATGTTGTCAAAAGACTTAGGATCTAGTGTCCTTAGTTGATCATCAATTTGATATGGACCCTAACTTCATTAGTTGTCCCATACAAATATTTAAGTGAATAAGTAAAATGAAATGGTGGTCAAATAGACTAGTAAAGCATTCATCAAGGGTGAAATGCCTCATAATGGCTTTTGCAACCTCTATCCAAGAGGGTTTAATGGATTTGTGGTTAGAGCCACCTACCTTCATCTTCTTCACCTTCTCCTGCTCATCATCTTTGAAGAATAGAGAAAGAACTTCATTAGAGGCTTTTTGTTCACTATAAAATTTCTTGCCTTCAGCAGAGAGACCTATCACCTTAGGATTATGGTTACAGTTAAGACTATATCATAGTTAGAGAAAACATTAGGGTTAGAGTTAGGTTTTGGGGTAGGGTTAAGGTCGGGGTTAAGATTATGGTTACGAATATATCATAGTTAGAGGCAACATTAATTATTTATATTTCATTTAAATAAATTTTTATTGTAAAATTTTTATATTTTTTAAAATAATATAATCTATAATTTTATGGTTTTAGTATAATTTTGAGAAATTTTTCAACTTTATTTTTTTAATTAAAAATATCTTTAATAATTTATTTATGAAATAGGACAATAATCTATAGAATTTAATATTATTCTTAGATTTTTTAAAGTCTTGTGATTACATTTTAAGTATTTTAAACTAAACTGTAAAATAGATTATCTTTAATATTATTAAAATTATAAAATAAAAAATTCATAATAATCTGCCTTTAAAAATAAAATATTACAAAAAATTATTTCATATTTAATATTATAATTATTTAAAAACTAATTATAAATATTATTCGGAACTCTATTTTCTTTCCTAATAATGAAGCTCATGAAAAACTCTCACTTATAAAATTTAAATTTAAAAATTAAAAATTAATTAAATGTTAGCAACTCAACTCTAATTCTAACTCTAACTCTAACTCTAACTCTAACTCTAGAAATGGGGTTAAGTGTGATACATTAATGAAGGTACAAAGTTTTGGTTTGGTTTAAAGGTTTACAATTTGGAGTTTGTCTTTATGATTTTCCTTTTTTTGAATGTTAGATTTAGAATGTTATTCTCAAAATGAGGCTTTAAAGTTAGTTGTATTTGATAGATAAATTATTAAATTTATGAGTGTATTATAAAATTTGATTATTGAATAATAAATTAAATTGTTTTGGAGTGTGGTATTTTTATTCAAAAAAATATTTTCCCTATGTAAATCACCATATCAGGGTCTATTACTAAATTGCACTTATTTACACATAGCTATATGATTAAGTTTAATTTGTTGCACATGTACTCTATCATAGATTAGTGTTTAAGAAGTTTATTCCATATCTTAGCTTCCTTTCATTCAAAATTCTAGTAGTAAAATATTACATGAAATGGCTCTTAAAAAATACAAATGTGTAGTGCTTGGTTGATGGGGCTATAAATATTTTTTCAAACTAAGTTGGATAACATGTATATAGACTATCAGGGATGTGAGGGTTTCTGAAAATGTTTGCCTGGAAGAAGAGATTTTGGTGCGAGCGTTGGGTGCTGCTATGTGGATTAGTTGTGAGGGAGTTTGTTTGCTGGGCTTTGATGGTCGCGAATGGGGTTTCCAAGAGTCTCATTCTTGTTGGAGCCTCAGCTGGTGGTGGATCTTCTCTCGGGGTGAGTTCACAGGTGAAGGAGACATTTTATGTTGGAGAGAGCTTGAAGTTGAATAAATTTAATGGCTGCCTTCCGCGTAGCTAGGATCGGCCTGTGATGGTTATCCCTCCAGAGGCAGTAATGGAAGATGTGGACTATTTGGCCAAACATGCATTGATATGCAAGTTTCTTGGTATTCAAATTTCCCTATCGGCTTTGGAAGCCTGGATTCGTTGTTCATGGCAGGTGGAAGGTAATATGGATATTATGCTGGCTGGTAATAGCTACTTTTTGGTGTCTTTCTCTTGCATGTCAGATCAGGATCGGGTCTTTGAGGGAGGCCCATATATTTATGACCGTGTAGGACTTTTCCTCAAACCCTGGCATATGGGGTTCAATTCTAGTAAGGATCTCCCTTCGAGGGTCCATGTTTGGGTCCGCCTGCTGTGACTTCCTTTGGAGTTCTGGCGCGAGGATATCCTTTGACAGATTGTTGCTTTGCTTGGGAAGCCGGATGCTATAGCACATCAATCACTGGATAAAAAGGTTATTTCTTATGCCCGTATTTGTGTTGAAATTGATTTAAATAATCCTTTTCCAGATTCTTTTGAAATTTTCCTAGGCTCTTCTTCTTGGATTCAGCAGCTAGACTATGAATCCCTTCCCTTCTGATGCCGCATTTGTCATGAGTATGGTCATTTACAGTGCCAATGCCCTCAAGCCTCTAAAGGAAATGGTACTCCTGGCGGGTTCTCATGCCCAAGGATGGCTAATGATGGTAAGGGGAATGGTTAAACTATTAGTATTGGAAAAGGGAAAGTTCAGACTGATAGTACTGGTAAAGGGAAAGCTTAGATGAATACTTCAAGTTAGGAGAAAGGGCCAACAAACACTACCAGTCCTGATAAGGATGGTTTTATCCCTACTCGCAACCGTGCTAAGGGAAGGGGTTAGAAGCGACCTCATCTAGAACGGCAAGTGGACTCAGGGTTTAATCGATTTGAGGTGCTAGACAACATGGTCATAGAAGAAGGCATTCCTGCAGATTCTTAGTGTGGGGTTACTAGCTCAGATGGGAGGAGTTCTATTCTTAATGGTAACCAGGATGTTGTAGTTCAGCAGAAGTCGGAGACCCCTATTGGCCCTGAGTTTGGTGCCCTTGTGGTTTCTCCTGCTCCATAGGAAAAGGATATTCTTCTGGTAGATTTGGTCAAGGATGTGTTTTCCTCTGGTAAAGGAAAGGGATCTTCTCTTGCTTTGGGCCTGATGCAAAGACCGTTTAAGAAATTCTCTTTTGCTACTCCCTCAACAGTTGGGTGAAAGCAAGATCAAGAAAAAATTAAGCTTACAGGGGATTTACTGGTAGAGCCTGAGGTTGTAAAGACCATGGATGAACATTCCCCCACTCTACACAATGATTATTCTCTCATGGAATGTGAGGGGGTTGAATAGCATCCCCAGACAAAAATCTATTCATGAGCTAGTGGTTGATCATTCTCCAGATATCCTTTGTATCCAGGAGACCAAGCTTTCAGTGGATTCCATATTTAGATGTGCTCCTAATATTTGGTTTCTAGGGAAATTTTAGTGTGTTGGTGCTTTGGGGAGCTTTGGTGGTCTTGCCATTTGTTGGGATCCTAGGAAAGTTACGCCTCTCTACTGGATCTCTTCTCACTCGGCTCTCTCAATGGTGGCCTCTTCTCTAGAAACTGGAGAGATGATTCTTGTTACTAATGTGTATGCCCCTATTGAACTCCCTGGCAAGATTAAGCTCTAGACACATATTAGGCATGTCAGAACCTATCACCCATTCTTGCCTTGGATTGTAGCTGGGGATTTCAACTCTGTCATTAGACTGGAGGAGAAGTGGGGTGGGCTGGCTCGCTTGGGTCCTTCTTCTGAGCTTCTTCAAGAAAATATGGATCTTTTACATCTCTCTGATGTCAAACCTCTTAATGGGATATTTACATGGAACAATAGAAGGGTTGGAGATTATTCCATCTCAGAACACTTGGACAGATTCCTAGTTTCCTACTTTTGGAATTGTGGCTCTCTTTCTCTCTCTTCTAAAATTCTTGATTGGAGAGGCTCTGACCACTAGCCTATTAAGCTCATGGCTAGTTATGTTGCCATCCCCAAGAAGCCTCCCTTTAAGTTCCATCTGATGTGGCTTCGAGACTCTTCTCTCCATGATTTAATGGCTCACTGGTGGAGATGGGGTGGCCCTACCTATGGCACTGCTATGTTCTCCTCTAAAAAATTACAGTATGTCAAAAGGAAGTTGAAGAATTGGAATAGGACTTGTTTTGGTAATCTCCACATCATGAAGAAGAGGGCTCAGGATCGTCTAAATGTTATTGTAATCACCTAAAAATGGTCACCTAAACCCTAGACCCCCAATCTTAGTAATTAATCAAGAAACCCTAATCTTGATTAAAGCTAAGTCCTAAATCAAATAGGCAATTCATCACATTCAAACTTATCTGACCTAAACCCTAGGTCCTAATCGATCATCTTACTTGATTAATTAATTCATTCCTAAAATCACATTACATTGGCAAATAAACATTATGTTAATTATTTAATTGATATTATGACATATTAATTAAATAAAAATTATAAAATTGTCAATTAAATCAAAAAGGAATTAAATTAATTATA
>MU226263.1:132016-153868 GCA_018584345.1 Thuja plicata | reverse complement strand
AGTAGAGCTGCGGACAAGGAGGGTTTTCAGGTTGAGCTCCTCAAGCTTGGTGCCCATGTCCTTCTTTCCTTTCTTCCTGTGCTCTTCAATAGTGTTTTCTACACTGGTTTCCCCGACTCATGATCGAGGCACATCATCTATCTAATTTTCAAGACCGGCTCGACTTCGGATCCAGGTAACTACATAACTATCATGATTGGGCACACCTTTGCTAATCTTTATGCTACAGCCTTGAACATTATTCTTTCCAGTGAGCTTGACAGGAGGGCTTGCAGAGCCAAGGCTCAGGCTGGCTTTCGGGCTGATTACCAGACCATGAACCATATTTTGACGTTGCAGGCCATCATTAAGGAGGCTCATCATCGCTCTGACAAAGTCTATTGTTGCTTTGTGTACTTTCGTAAGGCCTTTGATACCGTCCTACAGGTTGCCCTTTTCCAGAGACTAAGGGACATCGGTATTTCAGAGATTTTGTTGACTACCATTATGAGATTATATGAGAGTGTTACTGGTAGATTCAGGATGCCAAAGGGTTTCTCAGCCCCTATTCAGAGCACTATTGGGGTGAAACAGGGCTGCCCTCTTTCCCCCACCTTGTTTGGTTTTTATATTGATAAGCTAGAGTCCTTCCTTAGTGACTCCTCACTCCCTACGGATGGTTGCTACCTGCATCAGGTCTTGATCTTCATTCCCTTTTTCGTTGATGACGTGATCATTCTGGCCTCCTCTCTGGAGAGTCTTTAGAGACTTCTCGATGGATTGGCCTCCTTCTATGACCTTCGTCAGCTCTCAGTGAACCTGAGAAAGACTCGGGTTATGTTCTTCAACTGCCTTAAGACCTCCCATCTACACTTCTACTTCCAAGGTCATGAGATTGAGATCACCACATCATATGTGTACCTTGGGGTCAAGTTCTCCATACCTCGCTTCACTTTGAGACCCGCCATCCAGCCTAGGGGTTAGTAAGGGTATGGGCTACATTGCCACGCTCAAGAGACAGTGCTTCTAACATCACTTCCAGGACACTTCATCCAAATTGTCCCTCCTAGACTCCTTGGTCTGACCGACGATTCTTTATGGCTCGGTGGTTTGGGGGACCTCTCTCCTTGATTCTGACTGGGATTCCATAGAGCGTGTGCAGACCCTTTTTCTTCGGCGTATTATCAGGTGTCATCTACTCACCCCCCACAGTATTGTTCTGGCCAAGTTCGGGGCCCATCCCTTTAGTTTGGCTGTCATTTTCGACCTGATTTGGTTTCTTCATCATCTTCATAGTTTTGCTGGCTCTACGGATGACCAATGTAGATATTCTTACTTAGCTTATTGCTCCTCTATCTCTGTGGCAGATTCCAATCCAACCTCCCGGGCCCGTTGCTAGTTCGCGCAGGCTTTGTCTTTGTTGAGCTCGATTGGGATTGATATTGACCACCTCCCCCCTTCCAGTTCTCTCTTGATGCTCCCGCCCACCTCCTCTCCCCACAGCAGGAGTTGAACCAGCATGTCAGACTTGACATTTATAGACAGTATATCACCACGAATTGGTGTAACCCTTCTGGCGGGTTATGCCCAAAGATGGTCTTTTACGTTGTTCACTTTCTGGTTATCAAAGACGATATTATTGTGCCCCCTACCTACTTGTCTCAGCGTTGGTGTCATGCCTTACGCATTTCTTTGGGATCCTTCAGAGTTGGCTCCCACCGGCTTCGAATTCAGACAGATCACCACATGGACAGAGAGGACCGAACTTGTCACTTGTGTAACTTGGGCACGACTGAGACGGAGATCCATTTCATTTTTTACTATCCCGCCTACTACGAGATTCGTGGGAGATTCTATTGCTTATTTAGGGAATGCAACTCCCTTGCGGCCTTCTTCAGCTACATGAACCAGAGATGCCTTGCATTGTACCTCAGGGAGACTACATAGCTCCTCAACCACACCTTACAGCTCTTATTCCCCCAGAGAGCAACCCTGTTTCAGCTTATCACCGCTTTCTTCTCTCCCTCGTCCCCTGCGCGTGAGACAAAGAGGCCTTCCAGTACCACCATCGCCAGTCACTCTATATCTGTGAGACCTCGTAGTTGTTATACTCGTCAGCGGCACCCTCCATGCTTTTCTCGACGATGGTTTAGGGCACCTTCTCGCCCTAGTCCATACCCTTCGGTGCTTGGTTTCTTTTTACCGATGAAGGACCCTTAGTCCTTGCCTCGCTCTTGTGCTCCTTGCTTCTTCTTGTTTCTCTTGTTTTCCCTGTTTGCTTTCTTTCCTTGGCATCGCTTGGTGTTATTGTTGTTGGCAGTATTTTATTTTGTACACTCTTCAGTGCCATAGACCCTTGTGGTCTCTTGTTGGACATTAATAAATTAATCTTATCTTATCTTATCTTATGAGGTCTTAGGATGTCAATAAATTTGGCATATACATTTATTATTTTTATCTATGTTCTACACATCCAGTATCATCAATTTTCCACCAATCAAATTTTATAATACTGGTTTATTTACAATGTTTTCATCTAAGTGGAGTATGGAAACTATTTTTAAGAGACACTTCTATAAAATCTTCTTTACATTCAAATTTTCAACTTATTTCTTGGGGTTAGATGTGTAGAAGGGTGAGTTTTCTAAAAGGGTTAATCTCGTAGGCTTAATAGTCACAAAGCAAGGGTAACTCATCCACCAAATTTTCCTAAGACTTGTCACTCGCTCCAATAATGTTTCCCTATGAAATTGGAATGTTACTTAATGTTTGAATATGTCATTGATCTTTATATTGATGATTGAACCAATGCCTATTATCAAATTTATAAAATTATAATTTAGTGATGCAAGGAACACAACTTTTAGTAATATGTATGGATAAAGAATGATGACTAATAAAGTTTGAGTTTCTTATGTGAAGTTATTTTTGACTGGGGAAATACAATTTTCTTAGATCCATGATAGAAGCATTTTGAAAGATTTTTCTACCTTGAAATAGTTAGAATTTCATCATTTTGCTACTTAATGTTTATTAGTTTTCCTTGAAATAACCTTTCATTTGGTATCTAAAGGCAGTGATGTCAAATTGCTTTGCAAATCACTTAAAAATGAAACTGTAGACATCCAAAATATTGTGTTGTTTCAGTGGGAAAAAGTACTAGAAAACCTGTGTATGATTTGTTAGGCATAAGACATTCATTTTAGGTTCACTTATGGATCAACTAATAATTTTATTTAGTCTCTTTAGGGTGGATTTGCAAAACATGGAAATATCCATTGAACTAGACTATAGGTACCATCAAATACAAAACTATTAAATCACTACACATGCCCGCTTTAGCCACTGCCAAATCATAAAAATTAAAATATTTAATCGCTGCATTTTATTGAACTATTTTCTATGTAATTTGCCACAAATGATTCTAGTAGGATGCATTCATGCAATAGGTATAGTAAACCATGCTTGCTTATGAAATATTGAGAGATGAATAACTAAACCACAAAAAAGCACTTAACACTGCACATTAAAGAGACTAAATAGAAACTTATACAAATAATCATTCCATTGAGAATTAATTTGCGACTAAGTCAAAATAAGCCAATCTTATCAAAGTAATAAACACAAGTGCATTAAAATTTCTTCACATCATTTTTTGGGTGGATAATTGTGATCCTATGAGACACTAAGTTGAGCATAATAGATTTTGTAAGGAGCTTTTAGAAGGAATGAGATCACAGCTATAAAATCAATGTTGGTTTTCTAAATTAGTTCCTTTTGCAATTATTTCATAGAATGGTGACTATTGTTTTTGTTTGTTGAGTTATTACACCTTAGAAATCAATGAAAATAGTCATCTCTCTCTCTCTCTCTCTCTCTCTCTCTCTCTCTCTATATATATATATATATATATATGCAAGTAGCAGTCATAGACAATAAATATTATNATCAATGAAAATAGTCATCTCTCTCTCTCTCTCTCTCTCTCTCTCTCTCTCTCTCTCTCTATATATATATATATATATATATATATGCAAGTAGCAGTCATAGACAATAAATATTATTAATCTTTAAGTAAATATATAAAATATAATATGATGTCTTTAGTTATATTATAATATTAATATAATCACATATATAATAATGATTAAGACATTACATGAATTAGTGTTAGGGTCAAATTTAAGGTTAGGAATATAATTAGATTTAACATGAGGGTTCAAATTAGAGATATGGCTTTAAATAGTTATAGTTACAATTAGACTTAAAAATAGAATTAGAATAAAAAATTGGCCGAATTAGAATTAAAATATAGAGTGATCATTAAAATTTTATTTTCACTTATAATTAATCAAAATCATTAAATGTTAATACAATTTACTATTCACAATTTACATTTTGCATGTCTAAACATTTTCATTTTGAAATTTTAAATAATTACAAATCAATTTCTAGACTCTAATGTATTAATTTACTTTCCAAAAGGATTAGAAAGTTAAAAGTAATCCTAAAAAAATCCAAAAATATCCTCATAAATTTGAAAGTCACAAAAAGTACAAAACAAATTTATTCAAAGAAAACAATGACTTTTGTAAACCCACAAAGTGCTTGCTTTGACAAACTTTCATATTTTGAAAGGAAATCATCATCTTTCCTAGACACCCAATATATTAAACTCTTACTTAATTTGTGTCACATTCACATGACAAAGACAATGACAAACATTCACATGACAAAGACAATGTTGTGAAGAAAAAACCCTTAAGAGTCTAACTAGACATCTGTTATTAGCTGAATAATTATCTTAGTTACATACATAGGTTATTAGCTGAATAGTTCTCTTAATTACATTAATTTGTTTAATTGCTTCATTTTAACACTAATTACGTTCTATTGCCTATAATTCAGATAAACAATTTAATTATTAGATACAATTTATGTATCATAGATTATAATTACAATATTATTTATTTATTTTTTAAATCAAATTTTATAAATTAAATATTAATAACTTAATATGTATGTTCCTACTAAAGTGTATCTGCAATCCAAAGAAGTAAATTCTGAGAAACAACATTTGATGCCAAAGACGATGACTATGTTTCATTGTCATTATTGCAGCAGAAGTGGGTTGAATAACAATGTATTGTAATCCTGGAAAATTAAATGCACGATAAGCCTCTAGAATGGAGCGGGAGCGAGAGGGAGGAGGGGAAAGAGCAGGAGAGGGCTTTTTGAATTTGAGCACGGGAGGAAAGTTGGGAGCTGATGGATCTGCAACGGGATCTACGACAGAGGGAGCGGAATTTACTGCAAGATCCCCGTCAGATCCTGAGGAAAAAGCTGGTGGGACAACCTTGGCAACGTCTAGCAAGGATGATGGTCATGTCATGGAGCCAGAGGTGGAAAAATCAAAAAATTTGAAGGTCGGGAACGAGTCAATTGAAGGTAAGTCACATGGCTTTTCCTCGAATTTAGGCAAAGGGAATTGGTGGGGTCTTTTTGGAGTTAAACCCTCCGGCAAGTCCTCGTTTCCTAAGGTTAATATTTTGACTAATCCTCTTAAGGGAAAATTTGGCATTGTTATCCCAAACTCGATTGTGGATCATACTATGTCTATCATGGCATCTACTCTGGTAGGAAAATTTATGGGTCCCAGACAGAATATAGATTTAGTTAGAGCCTTTGCAGATAAAAAATGGAGGCTCAAAGGCCAAGTTGACATTGTTGCAATGCCAAAAGGCTTTTTCTCGTTTGAATTCTCTAATAGGGAAGATCTATCAAAAGTATTGTGTGGTGGTCCTTGGATGATGGGTAAATCCTCCCTATCTCTGCAAAAATGGACGACTAGCCTGGACTATAATGACAATCATTTTACTGTGGCTCTTGTCTAGGTTTGTCTTCCTGGGATGCCTCTGGAATATTGGCATGAGGACATATTGATAGCCATTGCAGGTGCCTTTGGGGAGCTTCTCTCCATTGACCCAATGACAATGGCAAGGACTAGACAAGTTTATGCTAGGATTTGCGTAAATATACAGCAGAGTGTGGATCTTCCACAAGTCATAACTCTGAAATCGAAGTTGGGGTCTTGGAACCAAGAGGTTGAATACGAATCCATGCCTTTTGCATGCTTCTCTTGCAAGAAATCTGGACACTGGGCGAAACAATGCCCACAAAAACCTTAAAAGGAAAAAAAAAAGGTACAAGAACAAAACAAAGGTCAGAAAATGGAGTGGAATAAAAAAATAGAGGAAACAAATATTCCTTCAATAACCTCTAACGAAATAAGGGTCCAGAGTATCTGAAGAGAATAATGAGACCCATATTAAGGAACAAAAGGGGGAAACTCAGATAAGTATAGAGCAAGAATCAGAAAAACAAGCACCAGAAGGAAGGATAAATGAGCTCATATGCTTGAATATCTCTACAGAAGTAGAAGAGGAATCCCCCAAAGGAGAAGAGACACTAAAGGACCCAAAGGAGGAAGAAAGTTTGATTCCTCCAGAAGGAAAAGATAAAGGAAGGGACTCTAGAGAAGAAGATTTCCTAATAGGGACAAAAAAATGTCATAACTCGGATTTCAAAGGAAAGACTGGAAGTGGAGAATGACCTAACTAGAGGAAACAAGATGGATTCTCCATTCAACCTAAAACAAATAAAATCTTTGGAAAATCAGGACAACAAGAAAGTAATAGAATCAGAGGATATGGAAAATTCTTGGACAAAGGTGGGAGAATCAAAGAAAGGATCACGAAAGAAAGGCACTAGATCCCCTCAAGGAAATCTTGCTACTGAGTTGAAAAATAACGCAGGGAAGAAACCTGAGAGTGCTTCAATGGGGAACTTCAACTTGAAGTCGACAAAAAAGAATGGGGGTCAAAAACCAGAAATTCTAACAAGAGGCCAACAGAAAGCGGACACAGGGACTCCTAGACAAGATAAATGAAGGAAATCTGAGAAAACCCAGAGGGAAGAGGAAGCAAAACAAAACATAGCGGATGGCAAACAGCTCACCATCCATCAGGTTTGTTCTCCAATCCTTAAATGAAGATTATTTCTTGGAACATTCAAGGACTCAATAGTCCTCATAAGCAAGATGTAGTTAGGAATTTAGTAAGAGACTCTAAACCGGACATTCTGATGATTCAAGAAAATAAGATGATATAAGAAAAAATAGAGAAATTGAAACAAATCAAAAATGGAAGAAGTTTTGGAAGTAGTTCTAAAGGGGCTTCTGGGGGGCTGGCTATCTTCTGGAATCAAACTTATTTCAAATGCCAGCTTCTAAAAGAAGAGAAAAACTTCCTTGTAGTCAAAGTTTGGAGTATTAAAGATAATACAAGATATGGAAGATTGAAGCTTTGGAAGAAGCTACATGGTTTTAGGGAAACCTGCACTGAAAACAATTGTATGATAATGGGGGATTTCAATACCCTTTGAAGCAAGAAAACAAATCGGGAGGAAATATGACTCAAGTGGAAAGTAGGGTAGATTTGATGGATTTTATAATTAATGAAGGTTTCCTGGATGTAGAACTAGAAGGTATAAATTATACTTGGTCAAATCATAGGGTTGGAGCAGATCTTATCCAATTCAAGCTTGATAGAGTGCTCATCACCCGGGACTGGTAAACCAAGTACCCCTGTGCTCTCTCCTCTATCTAGAGTTGGGTCGGACCAATTCCCTATATCCTTCTCTGTTAGTCCTTTTTCTGGTAAAAGAAACGCGCCTTTTAGATTTGAGAAGATGTAGCTTGAACATCCTGAACTGGAGAGTAAAATTAGAGAATGGTGGAAATAAAGGTGGAAGGTTCTGCAGTGTTCAAAGTGGTAAAGAAATTGGCTAATGTTAAATCTAATGTTAAACATTGGAACAAGAATGTTTATGGGGACATTTTTCAATTCAAGAATAAAATTCAATTGGACCTAAAAGATATCCAGGAGGAAATTCAAAGAAATGGCCTGACAGAAAGTTTGAAAACCCAAGAGAATCATGTTCTTGCGGACCTCCACAACATTATTGCCAAGGAGGAGACTTTCTGGAAGCAGAGATCCATATCTCTTTGGTTGAAAGCGGGAGATAAGAACACTAGATTTTTTCATCTTACAGCTCTCAAACACAAGGCGATAAACAGGATTCATTCCCTACCCACAACTAGAGGTTTCATTTCTAAAGAAGAGGAAATAAGGGAAGAAATGTTGGGGGAAATAAGGGAAGAAATGTTGGGGTACTTTGCTACCCTGTTATCGAAGGACCATAACCTTGACATGGAAGACCAAGGAAAATTACTTGCTTCGATCCCTAGCAAAGTGGATAATCATTCTAATGCTTTCCTTAAAGTCATTCCTTCGGATATTGAAATAAAGGTTGTTTTTTCCTTTGAAGGAGAAAAATCCCCAGGTCTGGATGGTTTCCAACTGTTTTTCTTCCAACACTTCTGGAATATAACTGATAGAAATGTTTGCTATGTTGTTAACGAGTTCTTTGGAACTAAATCTATCCTAAAGGAATTAAATTCCACTTTTATAGCTCTCATTCCTTTAAAAACCTGGAGCAAATATTGTGGATGGTTTTAGACCTATAAGTCTCTGCAATTCATTATACAAAATCATCTCTAAGGTTCTTACCTCTAGAATGTTGAGCTTACTGCCTAACCTGATCTCTCCCTAGCAGAATGGTTTTGCTCTGGGTAGACAGATTCTGGACTCTGTTATAGTTGTTCATGAGAATATGCATTCCCTTCAAGTTTCCAAAAAACAAGGGTTTCTGATGAAACTGGACTTGTCGAAAGCTTATGACAGAGTGGACTGGTCTTTTCTTTCCAATATCTTGAGATCTTTTGGCTTTGATAAGGATGTCGTCAAATTTATAATGCAACTGGTTTCTACTGTGACCTCTGTTCTGGTTAATGGAGGATCATCTAATTTTTTTCACCCTACTAGAGACCTGAGACAAGGGGACCCTATATCCCCTATCTTTTTTGCAATAATGGCGAAAAGCCTTGGGAGATACATCAATAGTTTGGTTCTCACTGGTCAGATTTCTGGTCTCCAGCCCTCCTCTGCTTTGCAGAAATGCTCGCATGAATAATTTGTAGATGATACTATCATGATGGGGGAAGCCTCAGTGAAAGAAGCAAGGAACATGAAAAAGGCTATGAATGTTTATACTAATGCTTCTGGTCAATCTATAAATTGGGAAAAAATTCCTTGTTCTTCAGTAATACTCCTGAAGAAAGACAAAGGAAGATTTCTACGATTCTTGGATGTAAGATAGGGATTTTCCCTGCCTCTTACTTGGGCCTTCCCCTTTGTCACAAACCTGATGAGTCTTTCTGAAATGGAATCACTGACAGATTTCACAATAAAATGGCAGGTTGGAAAGGAGCTACTTTGAGCCAAGCAGGAAAAGTTCAACTTCTGAAATCGACTCTTCAAAACCTTCCAGTTTATGCTCTCAATCTCTTCAAAATTCCTCAGAAGTATGTTGATTTGATAGAAAAAAAATCCAAAAAAGATTCCTTTGGTCTGGCGTTGAAGAGAAGAAAAGGTTTGGCCTTGTGGCTTGGGAGGTGGTTTGCAAACCAAGGAAGTTTGCAGGGCTTGGAATAAGAAGCATAAAAAATACTAACAAGGCCTTGCTGGAGAATCTTTGAAGAGGAAAAGGAATGGAACTCAATTCTCAAGAGAAAATATCATCTTCACTCTTTAGAGGAAATGTTAAGGAATCTTGTGGGCATCCAAGGGTCCTTCATCTGGAATAATATCAGTAAAGGCAAGAACCTGGTTAGAAAAGGGGTCAGATGGAAGCTGGGAAATGGCAGCAAGATTAATTTATGGAATGACAAATGGTTGAAGGAAATAGCCCTTAATGAGAATCAAGAATGGATGCCAGCTATTTTGGACTGCAAAGATATAATTGGGGATGTGGTTTCTGATTACTGGATCAAATGAGGATTGGATAGACTTGGGCTCTTTTGATGTTAATCTCAAAATTGTCAATAAACAACTTAATCAATGGTTCTTAAGAGATAACGAGCAAGATACTTTGATTTGGGACCTTGAGGCAAATGGTAAATTTTATGTTTCCTCAGTGTTTGCCCTTCTCCATATCCAGGAAGATCATCCCATCAGCTCTCAAGTATGGAACAATAAGCTCATTCCTAAAATTAACATGTTTTTCTGGTTGCTTGTTCAGAACAAAATTCTTACCGTGGACAACCTTTGCAAAAGGGGATTTAATATGCCCAATAGATGTATCTTGTGTTGTTCTGAAGTTGAAACTTGCAATCACTTGATGATTCACTGTTCTTACACAAGTAAGGTGTGGTAATCTGTTTTTAAACAAATCAATTTGGAATGGGTGAAACCTCAAAAAATTCAGGATCTTGTAAAACAATGGCTTTGCCCCTTTTCTGGAAAAGATCCAAAAGATCTCTAGAATTTCTTCCTTCCCCACTTTACCTGGAGAATCTGGAAGGAGAGAAATAATAGAGTTTTCAGATAAAAAATCACTTCCCATACAATGTTGCTAACCAAATCAGCAGAAGTTTAATAGAAAATTTCAGAGGATCTCTCCCTAGAGACTCTCCTCTAAAGAACACTCAAGCCTTCATTGAAATTCTCAGCAGCAAGAATCAAGGGCAAAAAGATAAGGACTTAACTCTGAGGAAAAATATCATATGGACTACTCCGATTGGGTGGGTCAAAGGTAACTTTGATGGTGCAGCGAAAGGGAATCTAGGAAGAGCTGGTGTGGGAGGTTTAATCAGAGACTGGGCTAGAAATTGTTTGGGAGTTGTTGTTGCCCCCCTAGGAATTCAGACTAACCATGTAGCGGAAGCAAAGGCAGCTCTTCAAGTTGTGTTTCTGACTAAAGAGTTGGGATATTCGAAACTATGGTTGGAGGGAGATTCCCTAAATATAATAAATTGTATCAAAGGCAAGAATGAGGCTTCGTGGACTATTGTCCATATAATTGATAAAATTAAAACATTATTGCAAATGTTTCAGGAAACTTATATTTCCCACGTATATCGTGAAGGAAACAAGCCAGCAAATGGCTTTGCAAATGTGGGGGCTCATAATGATGTCACACAATCATGGAAAGGGGAAGTGGATCTCAATATTGAGATCTTAAGTCTTATCAAGTACGATAAGCTTAATCACAATGAAAGCACAATTAATACAAAAATTAATGATGAACAAAACACTTAAGATCAAGGGTAATGAAAGCTGTCAGTCGAGGGAAGTGAAAATTATGAAGAACATTACCTTGCACAGATTGTGGGTATTTTCTAGCATCTTGAACAGAGAAACCACAAGAGTATGGTGTTTTTGCCCGCTCGTATTCAGAAAGCTCGGATTTTCTCTGCGAATATGGGAGGCGGTTTGAAAAGGAAGGAGTCGCTGGATTGCACGAAATGGAAACAGAAGAAAAAAGTCAGGAGAAGGCTGAAGCGCAATGGGGTTACTCAGTACATGGAAAAATTACATGAATGGGATAAAGATGTAACTAAGAAATTTGCGGATGGCTAGAAAAATGGCAAGGTGAATTTGTGGGGTAAGTCTTTTACACTTACGCTGAGCATAATTTCTAAGATTACGGGGCTGTCCATAGAAGGTATGAAATTCTATAGGGACAATAAGCGTATGGGATCTCAAGCTTTTAAGATTTTCCCTATGTCTGAAGATGAAGAAGCTCTCTTAAGCAAAGGGTCTGGAGATTATGTAGATATTAAGAAGATTAAGAGTCATTGGGTTGATATTCTAACTGTCATGATAGAGTATTTTACTCTAGATGGGCAATACTCTAAAATTTCCAATCTTCACTTTGTTTTAGTTAATCATTTTAGACATAACAAGAAAGTCTCGTTTCCTTTCTATCTGCTTAGTTCTCTGAACAACAGCATTATGGAGCACAAGAAAAAGGCCAACAATCCGGTGTTGCATGAAGGGTTAATTATGCTTATTGCAGACTATGTCAGGAATCACATTCCATAACCCATTCCTAAACAGGTTAAAGGGAATGTTAAGAAGATCAAGCTGGAAAGAAAAAAAGGTGGATTCAAAGAAGAGGGTTAAGAGTAAGATTGAGGAAAATCTGGAAAGATGAGGATTCCGAAGACCAAACCCTAGCCCCTTAGGGTAATGAAGAAGAGAACATACAGGAAGAGAAAATGGAAGATGAATCTGGGAATGAGGAGGAAGAACCTCGGAACAATGAGGAGGATGTTGTGATTGAGAAGGATGACTCTGCGAATGAGGAGGAAACCTATGTGAATGAGGAGGGGATTCCTGTGAATGAGGAAGAGGAGACTAGGGAAAATGAAGAAGAAAATCAAGAGGAGGAAAAAGAAGAAGAAGAGAATGAGGGAAAAGACGAGGAGACGAATGAGCAACCAAATTTTAGGGCTAGGGAAAGAAAAAAGAAAAAACAGAGAAAGGAATTTGGCTACCCTAATGTCAGGTTTGACATTGATGACAGAATTCCTAAGAGTAATGAGGATCATGGCACTAATATGGAGGAGTAGATCAGCAAGGATATGAATGAAATGAAGCAGCACTTGAAGGAGATGGAAGAAGCCATGGAGCCCTTCAAAACTAAGCTGGAAAAGGATCTTTTGATTAAGGTAAATAATAACAACGCGAATGAACAGATAACGACCAGAATCACTGCCCTGGTGGAGGACAAGCTAAAAGATATGAAAGATAAAATCAGGTGCAATGGGTATATGATAAGTATTATTCTTAAGCAAAGCAATGAGGGACTAAAAGTCTATGTGCTTAATCTTAAGGCATTGTATGCATATCTGGAGAGCGGCATGCTGGAGAATACCACTTTCATAATGGAAGATAAAGTTGGGAGTTAGGGCCCAGGAACCAGAACAAGAAGCGGCATTAAAAGGAAACATCTAGAGATTCCTAAGGAGCTGAAAGCCTTCAAAGACTCCATCGAAATGATGGAAGATATGCAGAAAGAGGCTAAGAAAGCCTTTGAAAGTATTAAGTAGTTTCTCTTTCTGTTTTGTGCTAGCAGTTTTCCTGGAAGTTGTGCTGGTAACTATTTTTTGGCTGCTTTGTGTCCTTTTTTGGGTTTCTGAGGTTAAATAGGATCTTGCTTATCATTGTATAGCGGGCTTTAGATGTTTGTAAGGGTTGTTGTTGTTTATCTTACGCTCTAATATATAAATGGTTTCGGGTTCCATTCAAAACTTGTATTTACCTTAATCAAAAACAATGTATTGTAATCGCACAATGTCAATGCCATCCACAGCCAATCTCAATCTCACAGCATTATGTAGAGATTGTACTGAATTGGGGGCTTTAGAACAGTAGATGGACATCCATCAATGCATAATAAAAAGTGGATTTTGGACAGATGTTGTCGTTGTGAGTGCCCTGGTAGACATGAATGCAAAATGTGGAAGCATACACAAGGCATGTTAACTGTTTGACAAAGTGCCTCAAAGAAATGTGATCTGGGAATGCTATGATAGCAGGATTTGCACAAAACGGGTTTTTGAGAAATGCCCTAAAACAAAGTAGTTGTGTAAAAGTTCTGATTTAATTCGTCATTACTACTAAATCTATGTGTGTAAGCATATATATCTTAGACATGCCACTGACCACTTACAATAGTAATCTGCAAAAAAATCACCTATCTAATCCAAAGGAAAAGCTGTCATAAATCACATGCTAGTTTATCTCTACTTTACAATTAGCAAGGATGGAATCCTCCAACTCGTGCAAAAAAATCTTTCTACTTTGCTACTGTACAACTTGCGCATGCCTGGTTGGAATAGGAGTTCGTTTTCTATTTCTAGGTACTCTGTCTTCAACAAATTTTAGAATGTTGCATATAAATTTTTCCTAGCAGTAGATATTTTCACTGAAAAAAATAGGAGTTAATTGGGAAAGATGAGTAAAATGGTGAAGAATCATGCTAGGTCTTTGCTTGAAAGCTTTACATAAGTTATACCTCTGGCATGTGAATGCTGACCTCAACGAGTGTACTCGTTCTTCATTTAATAGGTGATCTTTATTTCTTATGAATATTACCAAGATGCAATATAATATAAATGGAAGATTGTGTACCTATGCAAAATATATTACCAAGATGCAATAAAATATAAATGGAAGATTGTGTGCCTATGCAAAATGGGTTCTTAAGCCATTACTTATAAAAGATATTGTAAAGATTCGGATAATATTAACATGCAGGATTCTCAAAATACTATATTACATAATGATTCACTATAGAAATATCATTTTATAAATAAATGACACACTTCTGAATTATCGTTCAAACTCATGGTACCGTTGTGATGATCGGTTTAGAAAATAGTTAACTTTCGTAAGATTTTATAATATTTTGTTGATTCTTAATTGTCCTAATAATTATCAAATATAGATGCCAAACTCTACTGACATTAATGATGATCAGTCAGATAACAATCTTCCAAAACTTTTATCAACTAGCACTTGCACCAACGGGGTGCAATGGTTACGCCGATAGCAACATATGCTGGATGGTGACTGACAGGAATAGTCTTAAAACAATAACAGAATAAGTGAAATGTAAACATGTCACATAGAATAATATAATATTAATACAGGGGTGAGGAATCTTTTTTTGAAATGAATAGTTTACCTTGAGGAAAAAAAATCTAAGTGAATAAAATCTTTTCATAACTTTTGTTAATGTAGACTTGATGTCATTAGAATCATTCCTCAGAGAAAACTATGCAGAAATTTGATCTTGAATCAAAAAAAAGTTAAAATATGCAGAAATTTGAAATTGCAAACTTATCTTGAATCAAAAAAAGTTATGTCAAAATATGAAATCATTCTAATTGAAAGAAATATTAATATCTCTATTACAACCACAATGGCAATTGAAATTCGATATCTTCTGACAACAAACCTCTTCCAACCTGCAGATGATTGTGCAAATGGTGGGTCTATCTAGTTGGTCCATTGCCTTGAAAACAATAAGTTAAACCCTGCAGTTTCACAAAGAAGTTAATCTGTAGTTTTCCCGTGTAAACAAATATTTAGATAATCTGTAGTTTTCTGGTTGAAATAAGTATTTAGATAAATGTGTAGATTTGATTCTTAGCTTTCCCAAAAAATAAATTATTTCATAAACTTATATAACCATGCCCATTTTCAATATCTGTATTACAACCACAATGCCAATTAAAATACGTTTTCGTTTGACATAGTTTGTATGTGGACTTTGGTCAGGATCAACCACAGTAGAAAGAGTAACAGCAGATTTGATCGCTTCAAGAATTCTGGTTCCTGAAGAGCATTGGGATTATGAAATTTTAGCACAATTGGTTGAGAACTTGTAATCTATAAAACTCAAAATGTAATCATGTGGTGTTCAAAAAAATAGGTCAGTGGAAATTACCAAAACGGTTTTTTAAATGGTCGGAAATGGCATTCTTGTTTGAGATACTCCATCCTTGCTGGTAGAAACACAATTAACACCTTCCATGTAGAACCCAGAATTATTGGCATCTCATAGAACCAGAAATTTACAAAATATTTTCCATTGCATTGAGAATTTGAAATTCATAATACAGATAAAAATGTAAAAAGCATGAATAAGGAAAGCTTAGAGGACGAAAAAAACACAGCAACAAAGAGATGGCAACTTTGAATTGTACATCAACCAAATCTAACAAATAACCGAATAGAGAGTAAATATGTTAGCTGTTTGTCAACAAGACATCAATTAAACCGTGAAAGGTTATCATAAAAGGAATGCATCTAATATAACTGTATAAACAATAATTCTGTATATCTCTAGAAGCAGTAACGAGTGTTAGAAATAAAGTACCTGGTTGTTTAAGAAAATGTGAATCAAGGAAGTGATCAGCATGTGTGTTGAAAAGGATTGGAGACCTGTGAATGTAGAAAATTGAGCAAAGTAAGCGTTTAACTTGAATATAATACAAGAGAATGAACCATGCAATTATCTCAAGGCAAGATATAAATCGTTGAAGTATATGCTACATAATCCACTCTATTTTTATTTGAAATGTTGAGACTTGTATTTATGAAAGTTGCACACACCCAATTTGTTATTGTTTCTTATAAGATGAATAAACAATAAATTTGCAGCGTATAGAAGTGAAGCAGCAATAAAAGGTTATAGCTGGTTGTGTAAAATTGCTGTGGATTTGGTTGTGTTTGCCTGTCAGAGCAGTGAAGTGGAAAGATAGCAAATTGAATCGAAATAAGAACAGGTACCACATGTTTCAGCTGATAGTTAAAATTTGGATATGCATTCAATGGAAACCAATCTTGTTGGTGAGCAAAATTGCAACTGTCAAATGAAACATGTGTTACCTTTCTTCTGTGGAATTGTTTGCTGAGTCATTTGGCCATGTGGCATGATACTGTGAGGTGAAACATTCGTCTGAACTTTTCGTTCCCAACAAATGCAAATCTTTGGCTGGAGTGAATTAGAAGTAACATATTCCGTATTTTTTTGTTAACAGGCAGTGTAGGCAAGCAATACATTTACTATGTCGGTGACATAGTGAAAGCACAATGCAATAATGTGGTGATTGTAACCATTGCAGAGATAATTAAATAATTTACAATCAGGAGTAAGTTTGAATTATCTGAAAATATGTAGTTATGTACATAAAAAGGTGGACAATACAGATTATATCCTTTGTAATTTTAAGTTTTTTTTAAGCTTTTGCGTGTTTCGTGAAGCTCGAAATGAGTCAGTATTCTTGGTTGGAGTCCGCCCAATTTTGTAATGGTCTCAGTTGTTGTAGAAAAGGCATAATTGTTAGTATTAAAGATGCGACATGCAGAATTGTTTAACATTGAATATTAGATAGTTGCAGGCACTATTAATTGAATTGAACGTAGAAGTGTGAGAGATGTAAGAAACAATGCCTCTTTGAGAAATGGAAATATAAAATGCCAAATACTTGTGGACAGAGTTGAATAAGTGTAATGAGAATTTGTGGAATGTATTCTTCAAACAGGCAGAAACAAATACAAACAGCAGCTGTGTTGCTTTCGAGAAGTTGAAATGTTCAATTGAAATCCTGTGGAAAAGTCATTGCATTTGAATGTATGTTAGCAAGTTAGAAAACCATAATGTCTGATATTCATGTTGAGGAAAGATAGTTTTCTGTTGCAAGAGAACTGAATACAGAATATCTCGAAATTGTAAAATGCAATGCTGGAAACTAGGGGAAAACAATTGAAGGCAAAACCTCCTTTGTAACAGCTGGTGAGATTGTGCATTAGCATCTATTGAACGAACAAGCAATCGGAGAGAAATTATCAAGGTGTGCAATCGAGGATTTTTATGACAGAAATGCTTAGATGTGAGGAAGTTGTTGTTAAGAGCTACATACCTTGATTGTTTAGAGGGCAAGCTGCTCCAATCAAGCTTCCTCTCTTTTCCTTATGATTGTGTATGGATTGTTTTGCATTTTGGAGTATCTTTCGAACGAGAACGTTGGTTGAATGCGAAGGTTGTTTAATGACCCGACTCTGGAAATGTCTATGAATGTGAGGCCCTGCCTTTCCGTTTTGCCAATGTCAATTGTTGCTTTTTGTAGGGTAAACCCTTGGGACTTGTGTATGGTTAAAGCCCATGCCATTGTGAGTGGCATTTGCCTTGGGTTGCCCAATGATAGAGGAATTATTGGTATTAGTTTAGGATCATTTGGGTTCCATGGTGGCCCATTGTAATTATCGATCCTTGCTGCAACATACAGTGGAAGATCAGGGGGTTTGGAACCGGTGTTGAAAACAATATCAATTATTTTGCCCAACGCTTCATTTACAAGGCCTGCTTGTGTCCATATGTTTGTTGTCAGCGTGATGAGTTGACCTTTGCACAGTAGAATTTCTTTTTCAAGTTGTTCATCGGCAGTTGCATATTCTCTTTTGTTTGTGGTGCTTGTCGCTACACTTACTGCAATTGGACAGTTCAATAATTTCAACATTTTTTTATTGTGTAGTTTGACTAAATCATTTGTAGCAAATAGGTGCACTGACTTGTGGAATTCCTCCTTTTCATTTGATGTAATCTGTTTGTCTGTGCATGCCATCAGGAGCTCCCAATCTTTTTGTGTTGGTTTTGCATTTCGTATGCTCTGTAGCAATTGACGAAATTGTGCATGTGCTATACTTTCACCTTGTTGTCGAAACATTGTTTGTAATGTGATAACTGTTGTGAATTGCTCCCACAATGTCCTTGCGTTAGAATGTGATGTGCAGATAGGCATGTCCATCACAAGGGGTAGTTGGGCGAGGTCACTGACGAGGATTATGGAAAGTCCACCAAAGCATAGTTGTTGATTCTGAGGAAATGCTTGGTGCAATCTATTGCCTATTTTCAGAAGTAGCTTTGAGCTAATGAAGCTTAGTTCAACAATAAGAATGTATCTTATTTCCTTTAAATCCTCCTAGAATGTTGTCAATGCTTGCCCTTACTATGGTTGCATTTGTTTAATAGGAATCCTGAGCACCGAATGTATAGTCAATGCATGTATGTTGAATGCAGCAACTCCTGTAAGAGCTGGTGTGAGGAGCTGAGGTTTTTGTTGTCAAATGTTATTGTTCAATGCATTTCTTATGTAAGCAATCAAGTAGGATTTTCCTATACCAGTTGTGCCTTGAACAATCATACAGAGTGGTTTGGTAGACACATTTGTTGTGGTTTTTAATTACTATGAGAGCTGCCTCTTGCTTTGCTAGTAATGTATAGCTCGGAATGTGAAAGTCAAATAGGATGTCGTCACCTTGTGCGCTTGGTTTTTTTGTATTTATGAACTGTGTTGCAATCTCATGTAGATGTTGGGGTATGCTAATCTGATCCCATCTGATGTTGTTATCAAACTCACGCTTGCCAAGCATTTCAAGTTTGTTGAAGGTAATATTATTTGAGAGGCCCATTTGTGAGAACAATTGTCATTCATTCATCCATACCATTTCCTAAATGTTTGTGTCATTGTTGTTCTCCTCTTCTTCTCAGTTTGCTTCGTTTTGGGTGAATACATCATATCAGGTTGCATTCAAGCTCTTCCAATTTGCAATTATTGAATCTTTAGTGAGTCCTATGTCATTTTCTATATCACGGAAATGTTTGTATAAGAGGTGTTCACTCCAACAGAATATTTCAAAATGATTTGAGTCATCTGGAATGCTATAAAACTTTGGGTAAACATTGACAATGGCTTGGACCTGTCTTTCTTTCCACTTGCACTATCTACGGTTCACAAAAAAAGTGCAAGATCTTGCAGATTCGAGAAGTGGTACTATCTCAATCTCCGAAGGTTGTTGAATGTATGTTTGCAAGTAGGTAGACTATATTTGGTTTGTCCTTGTTGTGCTTGTTATCGGCTGGAACATTTTCCTTCCAACATTCAAAGATGTGAAAGGATGATTGCAAATGACAAGGGGCAGTTTTTGAAGCATGTGACATGTTTCTTGTGCCCCTATGTCACACTCGTCTACAATCTCGGTCATGAATTTCTTGTACGCTGTGAGAGTTGGGTTGTCTGCTTCTTGGGCTATAGATATTCTTTTTAACATATTATTGTAAGTCTCAGATGTTCTTTCTACTTTTGATGCATACTTGGCAATGTATTTGAGAACAATTTCTCGTGAGATAACAAGCTGGCAATCTATGTTGGCTCTCCATATCAATAGCATTTCTTGACTGTGTATGTTAAGCATGTCATCATTTATTATAGGTTCATATTTTTCTTCCCATCTTCATCACATGATAAGGTGGAGTTATTATGTTCTTTCCATGGAGCTTTGTATCAACACACGAATTTTGACCCCTTATTTCTTAAGCATGTTCCTTCTCTGCATTTTGTATACCTCTAGACCCGGTTAATTAATTCTTCGAAGTCATGAGCGGACTCTGTAGTTAATATCTCATGTGTCAAGCAAACATGGATCATCTAGTGGAGATAGGAACATTGTGTTGTTTCTGCGTTATGTCTCACAAGGGTTCCAAGCGGTAACATACATGTTGTAAAACATTTGTGCTCTTTCAAGTTCTGTAGCATTGTTCCAATCAAGTTTATCCATGTCAGGTGCATTTCTAATCCAGAAAACCCCATACACATGTGCAGTACCTCTGTGTTGCCACTCATATCTATACCAATAGTTTTTTGCATCGAGGATTTTTTCAATGACTTCTTCACGAAAGATTGTAAACTGCTGATGCAAGTACAATGCTACAGTATGAGGGTTATTGATTATGTTGTCCATGCACTATTTGTTTGATAGCATTGTGAGGGGAGTGTCATTTAAGAGAAATCGATGTACATCTGGCCATTTTGTGTTTGTTGCACTCAATGTGAAGAAAAGAGTTGATCTGAATTATGAATAAGATTACAATACCTGCTGTGATACCTGCGGTATTGTCAATTTCAATATAAAAACCAAAAGACTAACAACAAAATTGCAAGCCAAAAAAAAATAATCCATTCTATTCGAAATTTGAGTTTATACAAATATGATGGATCCCAAGGGTCACTAGAATACCTTGGAAATGAAATGAAGTCACCATAATGTTTATTACAAATAAACTTATTAAAACTACCAAAAATTTCAAAACACTATATAAAAATTTAGGCCTACTTGGAGAAAGCATAACTTTCAAGTCCTAGGTCCGATTTGCGAACCGTTTACTTCGTTGGAAAGATAATCAAAATTTGTAGACCCTAAATTCATGCACAAGATCTGTCCAGAAATGCCCCGAAGACCTTGAAAATGCAGTTTACTGAGACATACAAAATACTGAAAAAATTAGATTTCAATATTTCCCAATTCCATCCTAATCATTCCTCCCCCCTTGAGAGGCAATGGGCCCCATTGCACTAACCTGTTGCAACAAATGAGGAAATTGTGCTTCAATCTGTTCCTTAGTTAACCACTTGCCTTGATGAGGATGCTAACCAGCTCGAACAACCCAATAAAGAGGAATGTTCTGATTTCTCTAAGTCTTTAAAATGACTTTAGTAACATAGTCACACTGGACTGGAACAGTAATAGATAATTTTGCAACTTGAATGTGTTAAGTAGCTTGGGAAATGTCCAACAAAGGAGGAAAATAGGGTCTCAACAATTCCACATTGAAAACTAGATGCAGGCTCAAGATGGATGGCAAATTAAGTTCAAAAGCATTCTCACCTACTTGCTTCACAATAGTATACGGGCCATAACGAAGAGGACGAAGCTTCCTGTTTGGTCCGTGAAGGCGCTCTTTCTGAAGATGTAACCATACCTTGTCACCAACCTCAAAGTGATGAGTTCTATGTTTATCATGCCTTTCCTTATACTTTTGATTACTCTGCTCCAAAATCTCATGAACTTGCTGTTGTAGGTGTTTAATGTTATCAATGAATTTTTCTGCTTTATCTACCTCCTTTGTCAGTATTCAATAAAGTATCAGATTGCAAAACTGGCAGTGCTACGTCCATAGGTGCCAATGGTTGATACCCAAGACAAGCCTCAAATGGACTATGCCCTATAGTACTATGGAGTGCACGGTTGTAACTGTGTTGCACATAGGGTAAGCTTTCATCTCATGTGCGAGGATGTTTTGAATGATACATCTGTAGGATATGAATGATCATTCGATTCATTACTTCTGTCTGCCCATCTGTTTGGGGATGGAATGTTGTGGACTTTGTCAACTTTGTGTCCATTTTAGCCCATAGTGCAAACCAAAATTTACTGATGAACCTGCTATCCCTATCAGAAATAATGCTTTTGGGCAAACCAAAATGAACCCAAACATGTTCAAAAAATAACTTGGCAGTCTCTTCTGCAGAAATCATCTTTTTACATGCTACCATGATAG
>MU226263.1:112254-131966 GCA_018584345.1 Thuja plicata | reverse complement strand
AACATGTTCAAAAAATAACTTGGCAGTCTCTTCTGCAGAAATCATCTTTTTACATGCTACCATGATAGCCATTTTAGAAAACCTATCTACCACAACATACACACAATCATGCCCCCGCCTGGTAGTTAGAAGCCCAGACATAAAATCCATTGAAACAGACTAACATGGCTTATCAGGAATAGGTAATGGTAAGTATAGACCCAACTTACGGTTTGCGGGCTTTGCAATTGCACAGGCTGCACAAGCTTGTATAAATGAAATTATATCCTGCTTCATTTTTGGCCAATAGAAATGCTTTTGAAGGATAGTAGTAGTCTTACCAATACCAAAATGTCCTGCAACACGGCTGTAGTGAGCTTCCCATATCATTTTCTTTCGTTCATCAGTGTGTACACATATATGACCAACATGGCAAAGCAACCCATCCTGCAAGTGAAAATCAGAGACACACTTTCCTTCTACCAAATTACTATAGATGTTAGCAAAATCAAGGTCAATACCATATAGTTGTTCCCATGTGGATGATTGATGACCACATGAATCCAGCACCATTGTCAAACCTGCAATTGGAGGCCTACTCAAACAATCTGCCACTTTGTTACTACTTCCTTTTTTATGACGAATGTTGAGGTGAAATTGTTGTAGATAAGCTGAACACCTTTGATGTCTGTCATTCTGCAACTTCTCTTGTGTTTGCAAGAATTGAAGAGGTTTATGGTCTATATGCATAATAGTTTCCTTTCCTAATATATAATGTTTCCATTATTTGCAGGCCTGAACAATAGCATACAACTTCTTGTCATAGGTGGGGTACCTATGTACTATATCAGAAAAAGTTTCACTGTGATAGGCAACAGGATGCCCATGTTGTGTGAGTACTGCACCAAGAGCATAATCAGATGCATCAGTTTCTATCTCAAATGATTGTTGCAGATCTGGGAGAATCAGTACTATTGTTGAACATAATCTTTTCTTTAACTCTTCAAATGCTTGTTGCTTTGCCTTTGTCCACTGAAATTTTGCTTGTGCTCCACCCCTTAGTGATTTATTGAGAGGCCATGATATATGTGAGAAACCAAAAACAAATCTGCGATAGAAGTTGGCTAATCCCAAGAAGCTGCGAAGCTCTGTGAAAKTTTTAGGAGATGGTCAATCTCTGATTATTTGAATCTTTACTGGGTCAACATGAACACCCTTAGTATCAATGATATACCCTAAGTATTGAATACTTTGCATACCAAAAGAGCACTTCTCAATGTTGGCATAAAGTTTATGTTTTTGCAGAGTTGAAAGCACTTGTTCAACATGCTGCAAATGCTCAGACCAAGTCTTGCTAAAGATGAGTATGTCATCCAAATAAACAACCACAAAAGAATCAATGAATGGTCTAAGAACATCATTCATTAGCCTCCTAAATGTTGCTGGGGCATTTGTTAGGCCAAAAAGCATAACCAACCATTCAAACAAACCTTCCTTAGATTTAAATGCAGTCTTCCACACATCTGTGGATCAATTGGTACTTGGTGATATCCAGATTTCAAGTCAATTTTTGTAAAGAACTTAGCTCCCCTAAGTTGGTCCAACAAATCATCAATTTGAGGGATTGGATATCTATTTTTCACACTGATTTTGTTCAATGCCCTATAATCAATACAAAGTCTCCATGTCCCATCTTTCTTTTTAGCAAGGATAATTGAACTGCCACTGGGTGAAGCACTTGGACAAATATGTCCTTTCTGAATCAACTCTTGAATTTGTCTCTTGATTTCATCATTTTCCAAAACTGACCTTCTATATATTGGCTCATGTGGTAGTGGTGTGCCTTAAACACACTATGATATTCTTTCAAAATTTTATCCATCTGATTTTGTTGATTTGTTGTTATGGCTACCTTAGCATGTGTATTAAGAACAACTGACTTTGTTTGTTCAGGGCGAACCATGAGAAGAACAAAAGCTCCAATTTGAGCAATCAAACGTTTACATTGTTTAGCACTAATTAGAGAAGCAGTTTGTGTTGGAAATACCTCTGGTATTCGAAACCTCTTCCCACCAAGCTTGAGTGTAACACTGCGTGGTCTGGATTCATACACTCCATACCTCTGATACATGTAAGGTTGCCCCAACAAGACATCACATACATCCAGCGGTGCTACATCACATACCACTTCATCCTTGAAAGGCTTGATTGAATATGGAAGACGACACTATTGATTTATTTGAATATCTTGTCCCTCATTTACCCATCCCATAGAGTATGGTTGCGGGTGTCTTGTCACTTTCAAATTCAATCTTTTGACTGTCTCCCTAGATATCAAATTATTTTGGCTCCCACTGTCAACAATAAAATGTAGAGGCTTTCCATCAACCCACATCTGTGAATGAAAAAGTCTCTCTTCATCTTCACGTTGCATTACTCTAGCAGTTACAACTATGGCATATGGATCTGCTTCTATGACAGAATCGTTCTCCTTTTGCTCGAAAGGATCTATTGGTGATGATTCAAATTCAGCTTCCTCTCCTCATATTTCTGTCATGAGATTTTTGATACTTCAACAATCCTTTGTATTATGGGTTGGGGACTTATGCATCTCACACCACATGCCTGTATATGCCTATGTCTTTTTTGCAGCCCACCATGTGTTCTTAGCTGAGTTTGAGTGAGGTTCCTTGGTCACCTGTTTTCCCGCAAATTTATTGTCACCTTCAACCTTTGGCTTATTATTTGCAAAGTAGTCCCTCTTCCCTTTCTGCTTGAATTTCTCTTCAATTTTTGTAGCATATTTATAGACAGTTGCCAATGTCTCAATATTCAAAAATTCCATCTCTGTTTGAATATACCTGTGAAGTCCACTACGATATTTCAAAATTCAATGCTTCTCTGAATCCTGAATACCAAGTTTTGCTAAAAGTGAATGGAATGTGTTCGTGTAATCTTGCACAGATTGATCCCTCTTCTATCGAAGCAACTGCCATTCTATGTATTTATGTTCATATACATCCTCAGGAAAGTATGCTTCTTTTATGTATTCCACAAATTCTCCCCACATGGGCTTGTTATCAAGAGATACTTCCAAGCCATTTTCATCAGATAATTCCTGTTCTTTATTTGCTAATTTGGCTTCCTAGGCACATTTCACATGGCTTTCAGCTTTGAAGAGAGCAAACGTTATTTTTTCTGCATCTGAGAAATTATTTACAGAAAAGCATCTATCCAATTTTGATATCCAGTTATCAACAGCTTCAGCATCAACTTTTCCTTCAAAATTTGGGATGTCAAATTTACCTGCACTTTGAAAGGTGTATTTCCATGAAACGTTGTTCTTGATTCAGAGGGTTGTTGATTCTGTAGGAGTGAAAATTGACTCATCATCTCCTCTCATTGCTTATTTAAAGCCTCTTCCACCAACTGCTTAATTTTATCGTCTGCCATCTTCGATTGTGTGCGCCTCAAAGGTGGATATTGTGACAAATCTTGTGTATCCAGTCCTAATCTTTGGTAGGACCTTGTGTAAATTGGCATAAAGGAGCGTTCCCGCTCTGATACCACTGATCTGAATCATGAATCAGATTACAATACCTGGTGTGATACCTGCAGTATTGTCAATTTCAGTATAAAAACCAGAAGACTAACAACAGAATTGCAAGCCAAAAAAAAAGTGATCCATTCTATTCGAAATTTGAGTTTATACAAATATGATGGATCCCAAGGGTCACTAGAATACCTTGGAAATGAAATGAAGAGTCACCATAATGTTTATTACAAATAAACTTATTAAAACTACCAAAAATATCAAAAAAACTATATAAAAATTTAGGCCTACTTGGAAAAGGCATAACTTTCAAGTCCTAGGTCCGATTTGCGAACCGTTTACTTCGCTGGAAAGATAATCAAAATTTGTAAACCCGAAATTCGGAAGTATACACAAGATCTGCCTAGAAATGCCCCGAAGACCTTCAAAAATACAGTTTACTGAGACATACAAAATACTAAAAAAATTAGATTTCAATATTTCCCAATTCCATCCTGATCAAGAGTAGATGATTCTATTTGGTCGATCATGTTTGTCAACTCCGCATGACACTTGTTCCAATATGGTCGTGTACCTCGCATAGAAGAACCAAAGTTATGAGCTCCTCTGCAAGTTGGTTGTCTGGTAGAATTGCAGGGTGTGCACGAAGGTTTTCTATGGTTGCGGGTATGTTCTCTTCTGCATTTTCTTAATGAATACGGCTGCAACTACTTGGCTACAATGCTTGGCCATGAGATTGAAGATGAAATATCAAAAGCGGGGATGCCTTCCGAACCTATGGTCGTGAAACTTCATTAAGTGTAGTGCAAACTCATGGATGTACACTTGCCTTATCCGGAGTTGGATATACTGTGCAGATCCATTTGGAAAGAGAATGGGAAATGCCATATCGAGTAAACCCTCAATGTTGTATTCGTTTACTAGAGACAAATCCATCTCGGGAATTGATAATCTTGGTTGTGTTGTCTTCAAGTTGCAGTTTTTTATTAATAATTTGTAGCTCACGAGCTATTTTTGGTTGTTTGGACATAAATGATGATGTATATGCTATGTTGTTTTCATTTGGATCTTCATCGATGTCCATTTCATTATTTGGCACCGCCATGTCTTCATTTGTTTCAATGGTTGTAAGCATACTTGAAACATTTGTTCTTATTTTGGGGATCTCTACTAGATATTCAGCATGAATGGTGACATCCTTATAGTATGGGTCATATTTCACCTTGTATTGCAATGCATCTATAATGTGGCTACTGCTCACATAACAATCATAGTACTAGCCTTGTGTATGCAATCTCCGAACTATGACTATATCCATTTCTTGTATTCTACGTGGAAGCATGTTTGCAATGTTTATGTCCTATGCGAAGCTTATCGTGTGACCACGATATTTATATTGGCCTCCAAAGTTTTGAGTCACTTGCAATACTGTGTTGACTCTTACAATGAGCATTTCTTCCTCTTGGGTTAGTCTTTTGAGAATAGCAAGTTATTCTCCTAGATCCATGTTGTTCAAGGATGAGAACCGATGTATGCCTTTCTCGTGGAAGCATCTTTTGCAAGTGGGCATGATTGAAAGGGCATGCCCAGGTAACATTTTTTGCATGTAGTACAGGTTCGTAAGTTGGACAATGCATCAATCGTTTGGGGGAATTGTCTAGTTACTATTGTGTAGTCAATTTCTTGGCTCATTCTTGCTCGTTTGTTCGTTTGTTGTTATCATGAGGTTTGTTGAGCTTCGAATGGCCACCCCTCTAATTGTGGAGCTTGTCGTGCATTTGTCTCTTCTCTACAACAAGCACGGTACTTTTGGTTTGCCCTACAGTTTTGTAGCCTTTGTGCTTCTATTTGTTGCGAGGAACCTAAAACTTGCTCTAGTTTTTTGCGCATCTGCAGTCAACTATCTCATCTTTATGACGGGCATAGTATTCTCGATTTCTTCTTCTATTTTCATGTTGTTGAAACTCGAAAAGTGGAGTTTATGGTAGAGGGTTTCCGGTGGGATTCTCCATATGTTGCAGGCTGTAAAATACTAAAAATTATTTTGTTAGATAAAGCATTGGAAGCCTTGCGAAGAAAGATATGTATTAAAGTGAGGTTAAATTAGAAGGTAGGCATACATTAGAAGAAGAATTAAATTAGCAGCAAGGAGAGGATAAACATGTGCACCAATTTGAATGTTTTTGTGTGGAATCAACTCATCGGGCTAAGTTGGGGATGTGTGAATTTACAAAGGTATCTATTAAATTTCAATAAATTTTAGAATGTGCACTAACTACAAGAAATAATATTTAGCAGGCCATTAAGAAAATTACAGGTGATTAGGTGAAAAGTGAAAACACGCAGATTGCAAAATAATATATATTTAAAAATCAAAAGAGAGATGAAGGAGCCGTAAGGCATAGAAAGCAGTGAACTAAAAAGAAATGGATAGCAAGAAAACTGAACATAATAGTCAAATCAAATTAAGTTAAGCACATCGAATCTCTTAAGCTTAATCCTAACAATTAACTTGTTTATTTGAAGTTTGAACATTCTGTTTGCTTTAATTGGGAAATGCATTGGCCATCTAATCAACTAAGCGAAGCCTAATTCAAAATCAGCTTCCTCTATTGTGGCCTAACTTGGAACAGAATTCATTCCGTAGTTACCAAATTATAACTCACTTTTCAGTTTTCACAATCGACAATTTAGCTTTTGAATAAATTTCTAGATAGTTTGACCTTCAAAAGATCAAAATAATGTGAAATGACTTTAATGTTATATTCTCATTTTACAAATCTGAAGAATTTTGATTACATTCCAAGATAAATGTTCGACCTTCAAGAGCTGACAAGAATGCGCATAGACTGTAGTGTAAGATTATGATGTTATAAATCTTATAGATTTTCAAAAATAGCCGAGGAGAAGTGCATGGCTTTTAAAAGTTCAAAAGAATGTGCATAGGCTGTGTTGTAAGACTGGTTTCACAAATCTTTAAGAATTTTAAATAAATTTTGAGCTACACGATTGAGTACAGGTAACTCAGAATTCAAGTTTGTAATTTTAAACGGATTAGGCTGCCATTTTATGAAAGAAATAAATTAGGAAAACGGCCACTGCATTGCTTAAATAGACGCAATTGGTCTGGAGTTGAATTGTGACACAAACTTCACCATTTCAGAATAGCCACCCATTGAAGATTCAAGAAAGAAGAAGGATTACCCACCATTCTCAGCAATGTAAGTGACAGCTTGTGAAGTGTAACATGTTCCTAACAAGGTGTGTGAAGCTTTTTACATTTTTCTCTGTATTATGAATTTCAAATTCTCAATGTGATGGAAAATATTATGTAAATTTCAGATTGTATGAGATGCCAATAATTCTGGGTTCTACAGATATTAAATTGATCTTTTAAGGAGAAAAAAACTGTGCAACAGTTGTATACAAATGTACATTTTATACTAATTAACAAAAGATGCTTTACACGGAGAACAGCAGACAGCTGTGTACAAATATACAGTTTACAACACAGGCCAAAATATGGTTTACATTGAGCAGAGTAGCCATATGATGTTGTATATGAATGTTATATTTGTCCTCTGTACTTGAGGTGTTTAGTACCATGTGTATTGACATCATGGTGAAGTGCTTGTAGCGGTACACATCTCCTGGATTTTGGAAAGTAGGATACTACTTTTAGCAATAAAGTCTACCGGCAATGATTGACTTCACTCGGTCTGCATTATTGTATGTCTCTTTCTTGCATGCTAAGCTAAACACATATTCCCTATTGAGTACATCTGTTATGATCTCTTGAGTATCTTTTTCTGCGTCTTGGGCAAACTGTAAGGAGTAGAACTCTTTTGCAGACATTGTCATGAGCTGTGTTGCCCCTTTATCGAATGCAACAGCCCACATTATGTCTGTGTGATCCTGCAGCTTTATTTGAAGTATATATCTGTAATTACACTTGGTTGGATTTACATTGCACTCTGAACAAAACCAATTTCTTTCTTTGTCTTGAATCAAGGCTGTTTTGCATTCTCGGCCACCTGATTGAGTGGGACATGCTGAATAACAAATGTTGTCTGTTTTCCCCTTTATTAAATGCAACAGCCCACATTATGTCTGTGTAATCCTGCAGCTTTATTTGACGTATATATCTGTAATTACACTCGGTTGGATTTACATTGCACTTTGAACAAAACCAATTTCCTTCTTTGTCTTGAATCAAGGCCGTTTTGCATTCTCGGCCACCTGATTGAGTGGGACATGCTGGATAGCAAATGTTGTCTGTTTTGATGAATAAAGTTGTTGCTCTCAACATGCATTGGAGGGTTTCAATTGCAACTTGAGTCTTTTCCCCAATATCTAAGATGGTCATACTTGGAATAGTTGTAGTGTCGCACTGAACCTTGGTGTAGTTGATTGCAAGTTAGATCCGCTTTGTTTGAACAAAATTTTCAATTCTGATGTCTCTTGCAGTTCTGGGTCTATTGCTAGATTAGTAGTATTTGTTAAGTTGAGCACCTTTCCATTATATTCAGAAACACGGCAATTTTTAACTGCGAGTAGAATTGTTTCTTGCATTTGGTACTTTTGTTCTAGTTGTCTACCTGCATTTTCTGCTATTGGTCCCCATAGAGTGATGTCTATAGATTTCTCAGACATATCTACCAATCTTATAGTACATCTTGGAGCCTCCATGCCATCTTTTCTCCTTATTGTTGAGGTTGAAGTTGAACCCACAGATGTGACAATTCCAATTGCATCAATATTTGTGTTGTTACTCTTTCCTGTTATTTCATTGATAGGTGTGAAGGCGAAGTGGAGCTTTGGAATGGACAAGTCATCTTCACAATGGGTGATTTTTTAGTCTGTAGGTAGAGAAATTTCTAGACCACTATTCAGTTTGTTATAATTTCTATTAGCACTCTTTAGTGCTCCGCCTGACGGTGCATATATTGCACCCATGTGTATATTGTGGTAGTGAATATTGGCTGCCTCATTGAAACAAGTAACTCTTGTTTCAGTTCCTTCTATATCCATTATGTCAAAGCTGAATAGTTGGCCACTTCCTTTATGGTTTGTGTACTGTTGTATTTCACTCTTCATTGTTACACGGGCTTTTATGGTCCATCTTGGCTGGAATGGATTCAAGTTATTAATAGGTGTAATCGTAGCAGGTGCTCCTGACTTGGTTAGGGGAGCTTGTATACCAAACAATATCCATCGACAAGCTGATGGCTTTGATGGCATAGTACTGGTGAAGTCAGCAGCAATGGTTGAGGGCTCAGCCATGTCTTCTTTTGAGCGGTCTTCCTGCTCTGGTCCAAAGGGAACTGGGTGGCCAAAGGTCTCCTGCTTTGTAGATATGATCTCTAGATCACCAATGACAATCCACCTATATTGTTGTGAGAAGTCTAGTTATCAGTACAAAATAGTTTAAATACTTAAGAGTTGACAAAATCAGGTTTTATTAATGGGTAAAAAACTTGGGGTGTACTAACCGGTATGTACTTATTTTCAGGCTACTATACTTTGTCATTCAAATTACTGTTCCAACAACTGTCTACTGAGATTACACAATGATTAAACCGCATTGGTAATGATGCTCTTTGGCTATGCACTCGATCAAATATCCATAATTTGTATCGTTTGTTGCACTCATCCCTACGCCCAAAGGTGTAGATAGCTACTATCTGTACAGTCGGTTCAGGAAACAGTTCTCCGCCATGTATCACGCTTATTTAATCTTTGGTTAGTTCTGTAGCCATAGTGAGCAAAGCAAAGTTGTTTCTGCAATACATTTTATATGTAAGTTTTTCTCTAGTTGGGAAAATTGTCATTGGTTTTTTCGTAGTGTTTATATATGAAATAATCAAAACTACTATATTTAGTGTGATAGAGACATATAACTTCAAAACCAAATAATAAACTATATACAGTGACTCATAAGAACAGAGAGAATGCAGCTGGATAGATCACTGATAACGCTGCTAGATATGTCAAAGATCACACATACTCCTCATGCTCTCAATACAAAAAAAAAAATTTCTGTCACAATGAGAATATCGCAGTCATAATAATAAACTCCGCCAAGCTTCAACCCGACTTCTTGAGTTTCTTTCTACACATCAACGAGTATCATTGGCAGCTGAAGGGTCGCACATGCACAATAGATGAAGCCGTTACAAGCCCAGAAGTAATAACCACTTTTAAACATATAACTGCCGGCACACATTAATTCACATCCCGACGGGTGCTAATACAAGACGCCAGATAAGAGCATTACAAAGCATGACACATGATGCCATGTCATCATTTTATTTCCAGCTAACAATATGAGACAAATCGTGATACGGAAGAAAACACACGATAAGGATGAGAGGATGAGAACCGACGCAGAACTATGCCATCCAAAGAAATATCACAAACTGGAAACCGATGAACAGAAGGTAGATCATAGAAGATAGAAGACTTCATAAGTTTGACGGGAACAGCAGAGAGAGAGTCACAGAACAAATCATCATAGGTGCAAAGATCTCTATCACTGCTATTAAATTCAACAGGTCATAGGTGACTCTGAATTGAATTTGGTCATCTTAAAATGTCATAAAATCACCTAAGTCAAGTTGAAAGTCTTTGCGACCTTGTAAACCTTCCAGAGATATTTAAAGGTCCAATAAAGTCATCATGACTCCATTAATATATCCATTGTTTGCATTTTTCATTTCACAAAACAGCAAGGAAACTGAGCAAATCTGTAAGATATTAAAAGGGAAACTTTCAAAATTGGCACCGGCTAAACTCACGACAAGAAGCTGTTGCATACAACAAACAAACCAGTCTAAATATATTCAATATATTCAATATTACATATCAGGATCCGTAATGCAAATATAATACAAGCAGCCTTTGGAGGCAAGGCAAGTAGCAAGTTTTGAAGGGACCTTGCAACCCTGTAAAAGCCAAAATATAGGTGCAAAGTTTTCAAAGGACATGTAAATCCTGTACAGCCATGTATATATGTTACCGTCTACGGACAATTACATGGCATCAGAGAAGCCTTTGACACTATAGGTGCACACTGTAGAAGCCAAACTATAGGTGCACACTTGTAAAAGGAAATTGAAACCTTGTACAGGCATGTACATATATGCTAGCTGCTATGGACAAGTGGGTGGTCTCATAAAAGCCTTCGAAATGCAGGTTTAAGTTCTCTCGTGTTTCCCATGTTACTTGTCGTAAGCCAGCTCCTGCAAAAGGTTACACTGTGCATCCAATTGTTCACATACGATGTGGAATTTCTGTGAACCTTCTTGAATGGTTGCAATCTCGATGTGTTGTATGTCAGTTGCATTTTCACTGGTGCCTATGATGCATCTAGTAATGTCAGTGCAGGTTGTGCACAGGGTATTTGAGAATGTCATAGTATCGGTTATTTGACTTCCCATCCACTTCACAGACGTTGGCATGGCAGTTGGTGGTGGGGATGGCTGCTCGGACTCATCAGTTGAAATGTCTATGATTTCTTCGGCTGCTTGGTTGTCTGCCATATTCTGGAAACCAAATTTAGGTAATAATTTAAGAGTAATCCATCGGAGAGTTTAGAAGCATAATGGTCAGCTGACCTTGATGATGGTTCCATGTTAAATGTGAGAAATAATGCCGTGAAACTCATAAATACAGCTCTCATAGATGAATATAAAAAGTTCTCTTCAGTCTAGTCATCAATTGTAAAGTTCATTACTACAGTATGTGTGTCATTAAGATCCGATATGCCATATGAATCTATGATATCAAATGAATTGTCTTTATAGACCGGAAAAGTGAATTGGGTCTTGAATCCATGATCAAGTGGTGCATATCAATTTCGTTTCACATGAACCCATGTGTCAGTGAAGGGAAAATTTATTTGAGCAGGCCACATTAATTAAGCAAACCATAGAAGCATAAATTGTTTCAGGAATAAATCGATAAACCAGAGTAGGATTTTTTGAAAAAATGGGAAAAAATCGGGCAAAAAATCAGGAAAAACATTGGATTTACAAAAAAACATGAAAAATTGAAGGAAAACAATCAATAACTACTTTTTTTTTTAAGTTAAAGGATATTTCCATAGCATAGATGATAAAGGACTTATATAAATGATTCAAAGCACTTGCAAGGACTTATAAATGATGCAAAGCACTTGCACAACCTCCTGCTGATATATTTTTAACTTGGAGAACCCAAAGTTTAACATTGATTTTGTTTGCATAAATTTCTATCAAGCTATGATTTGAAGTGGCACCAAAATATGATGTGTGTCTATGTGATTCTTGTGGAGTGATCTTGTATCCTCTCTTTTTTGTGAAAATTTCAGAATGAAGCTTTCTTCGCAAAATATTGTCAATAAAAGAAAATCTTCATATTCATATAAGTAATATTCATTTTCTAGAATTCCCTCAAATTCCTTTTATTATAATTACTCAACAAACAATTATACACAAAGTTGGCATGATATACACATATGTGAAGTGATATATACACATGTATATGCCAAAACAACTTTATATATGTTGAACTTAGAGACTGAATTACATGAATTATTTACTTCAATTTTTAGTAGAGTTTTAAATATTTAACGATTTGATTAATCGTAAGAACTTATGTCATAATTGACAAGCCTAAAATGATTATTGTAGGGTTCTTTGTTTTCTCCAAAATAAATAAAGCAAAACTTTGTTACCCTGCTATTTTAGATCATATCACAACAAATAAACAAGGCAACTTTGTTATGGTCTTCTTTTGTTTCATATTGCAACAATTTAAATATTTGAAATTTATACAAACAAAATCAATTTTATAAAAGATTTAGTATCAATCAAGCTATACAATATATTCAATGTAGAAAGAGAGAAAAATTTTGGTTGCAATCATCTATCTCCCACACTACTTCCCGACTTTGCAACACTTCGGGACTCTGCAATACTTTCAACCCAACTTTCCTGGCTGCGTCTTCAATGTTGCGCATCAATTTTGTAGAGAATCACGTCAAGTTTTTGCGAGTTTTCCCCAATAGCATCGCTTTTAGGGTTTCTGCTAGTTTCCCGCAATTTTTGTGCCAATTAACTGTCTCCTTTTGCCAATTAATCGTCTGATAAATCACAAAAAAAAGCGTTGAAAATTGTTGACCAAAAAATCCCAATTTTCGGGGAATAAATCGTAGCACATGCCGACTCTCAATTAATTGCGTATAATCCCGATTTTTTGTTGTTTTCTACTTCTATGCTATTAATTTATGTTAATAGTCAATACTAATTTAAGTTTGAAAGTACTTTATAATATTGGATTCGTTGTTTTCCCATTAAAGGGCCATCTAAAATAGTGTATAATAGATATAATTTTAAAATTAGTGTATAATATTAATTGTAAATTTTGATCTTATCAAAATCCATGAGGCGAGGCATGCAAAGAGCTTAGATCATATTGAAACCATGATTTAGAACAAATTCATTAGCTTCTATATTATCTCACATGCCACCCACAATTTAGGATGATTGAGGCCCTTTCAAATTTCGTTGATGACCGCCATTGCTACTTCGCTCCTCTGTTCAAGGTTTGCCAAAGGTCAGAAAGAAAACTAAAGGGACAAATTACAAAAAAAATCCACGCTGATTCTGCATTGACTTCGCTTCTATCCTTGGATCAAGCCTATTTCTAAGTGATTCGTAAATTTCGTGAGATTTTTGTAGGGTTTTCTAGGTTTTTGCAATGATTTTTTATGTTTTTTGCCATTTGTTTAGGGATTTTAAAATGATTTTAATGAACTTTAAATGCAAAAAGGTCATTGAAAATTGGGTCAGCGATTTTTTAATGAATCGGGATTTTTTTAGGGAAAAAATCGGCTGGCCCTAGGATTCAGGATTAATCGGGTATAATCGGGATTTTTTGCAGATTTCTGCTTCTATGAAGCAAACTATAGAATTAGAAGAAACTACTACAGGAATCCAACTTCTATTTTAAAACTAATTCTTCAATTCATGTTATCTGATAATTGTTTGCCTTCTTTCACAAAGGTTAAGCAAACCAGAGAATTACAAGAAACTACGACAGAAACTGCTAGTTCTAGGGAATCCTCCAGGCAAGAGAGAAGAATAGAACATGAAAAAGATGTACGTAAATTTAGTTCATTTTTAGACTTCAATTCCCTTATAGAAAAAATCAGGATTTTAATTCATTCATATAGAGTTTGGCATTGAAGAAAAAGAAAGCTTAATAAGAGAATACAAAACAACTGATAAATTTATCTTATCTGTACCTCTTTTAAAAATATCTTGAAACACTCAAAAGGGGCAAATCGGCCTAAAAAGAGGGTTAAACCACACCACATTTTTTACGGGTAACATCAAACTCTGGGATATATTTTAAATTGGGTATTTTTTAGTAAATTTGCAGACCCTAAAAGGAATAAGAGACAAAGTGCATCCAAGATTAACTTTTTTCGGTCTTTCTTACTTTATCTCCCCGTTAAGAGAATTCAAGGTTTGCAAAGTTGATATTTGACAGACTATTTACATTGTCGCTGGTAGCTGTCAGAATAGTGCTCATAGTATTTGCAAATTCTATTTACAAGTCAGAACATTACAAACCTTTGATTCTCGATGTACAAACGTTGGATGAGAACAGCTGATTAACCCGGGATAGTGCAAATGCTGAAGCCTAGAAAATCATTCCTCTGCAACAGTCAACCAATACAAAAGACTAATTTCATTATACGATAAACAAAGAAAGTCCGAAATGCTAATCTTGCAACTCAAAACCCTGGTAACAGAAGCATGCAAAAGTTTAAAAAGATAGCCCTACAGAGAATTGCAGAGAGCGCTGACAAAGGTGGCGGTAAAACAAATCTTCAACGGATGGTGTATTGAGGTACCCTGTTTACATTATTTATAGAGAAAACGGACAGAAGGCGGCTGAAGTGGGCTGTGTTAATCACTTCCTGGATTTTCTCAGGGGACCAACCGAATACGAGGTTCTGTCATATTGGGTTGAGTAGTAATCACTATTGAGTGAGGGGGTGATCAGTGAGTATTTAATGAGCAAACAAACGACCACAAACAATTCCAGGAGTCTCGTAAATGTGGAAGAGCAAGGCATTTTAGAAGAAATGTGCTGCATGTTTGCCTTTCCCTTTGGATAGACAATGACAATGCCGTTGTTAATTTCCTTTGAGAAATAGCGATTTAATTGGGTCTCGTCTGTGAATGAGTCAGCACAATTCCTCCAACACCCATATCTGCACGGGTCAGAAACCATCTAAAGGTAGCGTCACACAGGTTTGGAAACCACGGCTTAACCAGCTAAACAAACACCGCAGAAGTGGCTGGAATAAGTTTCCGTATCAAACATCACGCTTTCTCGGTGGACAACGCCCACAGTAAAAAAGCCTATCCGCTTAATCGAAATACACAACAGATCAAATTCCTACAAGCTGAATTAAATTTTGTAGCCTATCATAAAACATGACAAGGTATTAACAAATATGATATACACCTGCTGGTGAAATAAATGAAACCCTTAACTACACATCTACATGAATCATGTTATTTATGTGGGCTGATCTGACTTTATACAAGCAACATAGCCAGTTACCAACATCTAGAATAGCACAAATCAGAGTACAATACCACAGCGCGCATGTTAACCAAATAATCAGTGGTATGTCACTTGTAGCAGCACTAAACCCTTTTAAACATGTAAAATCAACCTGGTACATAGTTGTGACAATGTTTACCGATTCCAGCTCACATTGATTAGCAATTTTCACTTACACTGGTCTATACCACCTATACGAAAGGTAAATCCCACAATAATAGATGTGAATGGAGTTGTACATGGCTGCTAAGGGTGACGCTCTTTAAAACTATTTCAAGGGCCAAAAGTGATCAATAGTTTTGGAACAGTAAATTAAGGTGGCTTGGTCTAATATAGTGTCAACAAATGGGTGTGAACTATGGATATTTTAAACCTTTCAAATAACAGTTGATCACATGAGCCTTGAACAAAGAGAATCATGCACTTGTGATTGCTTTGAAGGTGTACTCTTGATGTTTCAAATTAGCAAATTACTATGAGAAGAGAGTTGTATTACTCAACTTCTCTGACAATGAATACATAAATTTGTAAAATTAGAATAATTAAATTTTTCCTGTCTTATTTCATACAAACATGTTCTTTCTCAAGGTCAGTAACCTTTTCAGAATATTTCTCAGTTTCAAAGATTTTCATTTGAGCCTGACGTTTCAATGGCATTCATAGGGAATGACTAAGCAATCTGCAACTATGTTTTTGTTTTCAACAACACCTAGCAATCTACAACTATGCCTTTGTTTTCAACAACATTACTTGTTCCCACTCCCCTGTTTTATCTAAGGCGACATCACTGATGAGTTTTTGCTTTGGAATAAAACTTTTAAGCTGATAGTATTAGTACCAATAGCCTCCAATAATGAATCAGTAGTGATGTCCACTAACTCTTTAACATGCTTGAAGCTAGATTAAGATTACGATTCTGAGCATGCTTAATTTTCAGTTCAAAAACCCAGTCTGAGCTTTGGCTTTCCGAAGTGTTAGCTTCCTCTATATTGTTCCCTGGCAGCGGCTGAATGAGGGGCTTCTACTTCAATCCCTCCATATAGCAAATTCTTCTGGTATCCTTGCACAACAATTATTATCCAGATTCCAATGTATCTGTGCAAGTTTCAATCCTAGGGCATCGAGGAAACCTGGGAAAACTTCTTCAAAAGGCCATCATTACCCTCACAATCATAGAGGGCCATGAGGCCAAATTTCTGCGAGGAATTTTGTCAAACAGTAGCATGTTCCTTGTTTATATTTCAAAGTTTTGCATATACTCCTACCAGAGCACTGTAAACATAACATACCCTGAAATCACACTTCTTTAAAGCAATCTGTTCGACGGCCTGTTTTATTTATGCTTTTATACTTTCACGTTCGATAGAGCATTTGTAAACATAAAAATCTTCTACAAATGGATGGTAAGATTTCATTCCAAGGAGTACGACTACATAAGAATCATTTATGCTTGATCAAATCCATCTTGACATCAAAGTCTGCGATCGCAAATATACCTTAACTGAGAGAAGGGCAAACGAATCATTTTTCTAGTGTTGCATCCTCAATGAAAGTTGATGTGGTTATCAAAACCTCATCGACTTTCGATGATATGAAACCCTCTCCAATAGCTGATAAATCCATTTTTACACTATTGAATCCGAATGCTTGCAACAAAACTGAAGAAATTGCAGCCGTTGAAATCCGCCGGTTTAAGTATTTGATTGACAAACCCCCTCGGATTCTGTAGTAAACCCTATAAGCTCATACTTTAAAATTTTACAAATTACAAATGCAACGGCCAAAATCTCAGATAGAAGACATAACTTGAAGACGAAAAAATAAATTAGTTACCTGGTAGATCGGCTCTGAAAGTACGATCATCAGCAGTCTCTTTCCAGTCTATTTGTGTAGTGGCAAAAGCAGGTGCATCCCTTGCAAATACCGAGGAAGGAGGGCAACGGAGTTAAAAGCTCCCAAAGAGTCCAAAAAATCAAGAGAAAATGGATCGAACATATTTGATCTCCTACCAAACAAGCTGGGAATCAGAGATATATTTGCTCTTTTATTGACAGTGAAAACTAGATAAAAATAAAGACAAATTCTGTGAATGACTGAAATAGGGTTTCTTCATGGAACTGATTTGAGAAATTACCCCATAATATGGCACAGCTGCGACTACTTGTGCCGCGTTTGAAGATCGTAATGGAGAAGACTTGGCGTCTATCTATTTATTTGCAGGCCTTGATTTAACCCGATTCACCCCATTCTTCATTCTGAACATATCCATCGTTTGCCAGATTTGCTTAGCTTTTGTGTTTCAACATTTGAGATGGCTTCCACATCCTCATCTCACCAACAAAATTCTTTCTCTGCAATTGAACCTTCCAGACTGTTTGATGTGATCATCAACCGCAGAGGCCCTGATGTTAAACTCACTCTGGCTACTCAGCTTTACAAATCTCTCAAGAATAAACCTTCATGGGTGCCCTAAAAGGGAAGCTACCCACCCGCCGAAGAATTGTAAAGCTGAGTATAGGCAGAGTGATTTTAACATTACCTTTACACGAGCTGCATACCATCAATAATCGCTGTCTGTCTTTTGGACGGTTTTCTGGTCGGAGTGTGAAGAGACCTTTGCTCTTATGGAGAAAGTAGAGCTCGGACATGCTTTGAATTGTGAGAGCGTTTAAAGCTGGGCGTCTTTATCTTTGCCTAAATGTTGTACTTCAAATCTTTTTAGCGTGATCAACTTTGTTTCTGCTCAAACCAATTGCGTCCATGTTTAAAACTGCCTTTACCTCTGTAGCCACCATCATTCTCTCCGTATCTCTGCGATCAATTTCAGAAAAATCAAGCTTAAAATCAAACGTTCTGAACGTATTTCTTTGTTAGTCACATACATTGCTATATAGGAGTCTTCCACCGACTATAACTATTCCCATCCACAACTAAAATTATCTCCCACCCTCCATAACTATTTATTCCGACCAAGTTCTAAAATCAATATCTTCCTCCTCGGCAAATTGCACTTCATAGGGAAAGGCACCATTAGTGGCTATATCTAATTCTGCGCACTCACAAATCTTAAATGGTATATTGAATTTCAACGATTTATTTTGGTTGTCTCTATATGCAACTTAACTACTTAAAGCTAATGTTTCGCCTTTTGGGTATTAACGATGCACATTGTGGAGTAGTTATGTACAAAATGGTCAAAAAAGTGGTCATTTCAAAGTGTTGTCCAATACATGCGTGAAGATGGTCCAATAACCGTCCACTCAAAATCACCACTACTTGTGGACAAATGCCCTAGTAGTGGTGCACAAATGTCTAGTAGTGGTGCACAAGTGGGCCAATCAAGAATCAAAAAAGCTAAAAAATGAACGACTATTGGTACTTAAATGATCATCTACTACTACATAATGATCGACTATTGGGGGGTCAACATGACAATAAGTGAGCGGTTATAGGGAGGAGGGTAAACCTCTGATAGTGACTCCAACTATCGGGCGTATCATGTATAAACCATTGACTTTGATCTCTAATGATCAATCATGTAACATATATAGCATCTAGCCACGATAGATCTAGCTCTGAGTGCGGAGCTAGTTAGGTTGGTACCCCCTAGAAACCCCTATCTATATATGGTTCCCCCTCCCCCATCTGTCTATATGGATATGGGCAGATAGGGGGCTAATTATAAGCCTATTATCTATAGTTGGAGCCCTATAACCATACGGGGATGAGGAGTATTGTCTATATAACCGCTTGACTATCTTATATCCCGCCAATTCTCCTCTCTATAGGCCTAGGCCCCCAGATAGTGAGAGGGCGCATATCTAGATATATCAACCGATAGGTTGAGGAGCCTTATATATCTATGGACTGAGCATCAATTTATGCGATGTGTTGGTCCTATTATTCCACTCATAACCATTTATGTGTAGTCGGTCAAGGTCAATCTATCTATAGTTGGAGTCAGTATAAGCACTTGGTACTCAACCAACTATCACCCCCCATCCCCTACTATTCTTAACTAGGGGCCTAAGAGTAGGGGGTTAGGAGTTGAAGTGCCCATTATAGTTATGTCATCCTGATCAGACCCTTGATCCTATTGCTAGAAAGAAACACATTGACATTCACGGAGACAGTTGCAGAAAATGTGCACAACGGTGCTGGTATTAAAATTCATCATATCAATCGACTAGCTCTACCTCTATTGCTAGTGGTTCTTACTCTTATGCTTTTGGTGGATCGACGTCGAACTAGAGAATCTAGCACTCAAACTGAGCTGCTAAAACAAGTTCGCAATCTATAACTGCCCTCGGTGCTTGCTTCCCTGCCACTGGTGGGACTTCTCACTATGGACCTTCAATTGATGTAACTACTACTTGATCTAACAACATGATTTGGTGATAGAAGCTCTGGTTTGAAAATGCTTATGTTCCTTCCTATTCCTGTAATGGTGTTTTATCTGGATTTGTGATTTGATTTGAAATTGGTCCATCCACTCCAATGGGTTCTAAGGCGAGGTTCACTTGCTCTGGGCACGCAATAGAAGGAGAATCTCTCT
>MU226263.1:98016-111724 GCA_018584345.1 Thuja plicata | reverse complement strand
GTGTGTATATATATATATATATATATATATATATATCCAATCAATCATTTCTTTTGAATTAAGATTTACTTCAATCTTTGGCCTTTTCCATTCTTGGAAAAGGCCCTCAAAAAAATAGTCTCTTTGGGATTTTTCGCCACTTCTTGTTCTTCTTCAAACTATCCTTCTTCATGATCATCGTCACTTTCATCTCTTGCTCTAATATTAGCTACTTTGTGCAGCTCCTCTTGTAGTGCCTGAACTTGTTGTTGGAGGGAACTAAAACTATCTTCGGTCACACTAGCAATTCTTTCACTAGGGTTCCTCCATGGAGTCATTTTTCGTCACTTATCTCGTAGAATCACAACCACGATCCTAGTGAAAACTACCTCACTTTCAAACATCTATTTATACACTCAAGAACTTCTACTCTGATCTACTACTTGATAAAGAGTACTCCCCTTACAAACTCAAGTACACAACAAAATAGAAAATGCAAGATAGGAACACTTACTTTCTATTATCCCTAATGAAATGAAATTTCAACATTCTAAATCTATCGTGTTATAGCCACATGGGCATTTTCATTACAATAATCTACAAGCCAAAGCCATTGTCTACACTCTTAGAATTGTCTCTTGTAACCTATGTTCCTCTTCTTTATATGGAATGGATAACTGCCCTAGAATGTTCTAAAAGGTGAAATCCCCTATTTTAGGCAACCAAAACCCTAAATGGCCTATTTCTGACATAAGAAAATACTTTACTATATTTTTGGTAGTCAGACTTCTGGGAGCCATAACTTTTAATATGGTCTTTGGATCTATAATCATCATGTATTATTGGAAAGCTTGTCAAATGACTTACAGTGGTAGGGTGTGCAAAAGCACACTCTAGTCGACTTTTGCCCATTCAAGGCCTCTAAGGCCCTCAAAATTGCATTTGTGGTTTTATTGACAAAATTTCTTAGAAAAATAACATATCACTTAAATTCCCTAAGATATTGAGGTGATTCTTTTATCGTTAGCTTTATTTCACCTTTAAGGAGGTCTATGTAAGATTTCGAGCAAAACTAGAACAATGTACTAAAAATAGTAACCCTGCCAAAAATAGCCCTTATTTAAAAATTAAACAATATTTTTAGTTGATGCAAGATTTCTCTTACACCCTATATGTTCCTACATCAGTTTATGTATCTCTATGGGACAATCTACAATGTATGATGTATGATGTCAAGCAGGAGATGTTAGGATTTAGGTGTTATCAACCTTTTAAATCCTTTAATTAATTTTGTTCTTGATATTATTTGTAATTTACCCATAAGAGGTTAAATTGTTTAACCAACATCAGTGAAAAAACTCATGTAAAGTGTTATCCTTTTTTTTAACTTGGCTAAAATGTGGGAACCCCTACAAAGTTTGTCTAATTCATAACTCGCATACTCTAAGAATGCTTCTCTAGGTGTTATGTAAGTACCCTTGAGCATAATTGATCCCTTGAATCAGGTTGATGTTGTGCCTTGTCGTTTGAGGGAATTTCTAATTTCAGTGTTAGAAATTTTAAGTCACAAATCTGGGCTTTAAACTTGACATTGCAAGTCCTTGCACTGTACATATGTAATTTGGGTTTCAAAACTTGAATTATAGATGTAATTTGGGTTTTTCCCAAATTACAAATTTGCCCATATCTTGAATTTAACGATAATTAAGTGGCAAAGTCTTAATAGGTTTCATATACCATATAAATAATTTAAATTGCATTTTAGTTTGTTTTTCATCATTTATTTATGAGTTCCCTTGGCTTCATCGTATCTTCTTTGTGATTAAGTTCTCAAAGCATCCTTCATATTGGATTTGTCGTGTTTCTTGATCTAGGTATGTTTTTTTTATCAATCTTATTTTCATGTTTTTTGTGCTTTATTGTCTTCCTGAAACTTTGATTTGTGTTCTTTCAACTAGGGTTTTAATTCCTTTTTACATCTGTTTGTTATTCATTTTGTTTGGAATCAATTTTATTGTCTCTATTTCATATCGTTAATACGATATCCCATTGTCATCCTAAATAGTTATCACTGATACAAGCTTTTTAAATTTGGATCATCATTCCTTATAATTGCTCTTAACCATGTGTAGTTGAGGTTTTGAACACCAACTGTGTATCAATGCCAATTTTTACTTGAAATCATGCATTAAGGTCCTGATTGCAAGAAACTTCACAAACACACATGTGTTGTTCAGGTTGTGAAACCCAAACGACATACAGCTTAATGTGATTTTCGAGTTTCAAACCTCAAACAATAAGTAATACCTATTGCATCGCAATAAGTAGATGTTGGTCAGGATTTTAACCCCGACCAACATAGGTTTCCCTCATTTGCATGTAATCGAGGCGTGAAAACCCAATTACATATTGCACACATTGCACTCGTGTAATTGGGTTTTCAAAACCTGATTACAAAGTTTATGCATTTACTAACTTGCAATTGGGTTTTCAAAACCCAACTTTAAGTTCTTCACAATATCAGTAGAGATGTTGATCAGGGTTTGAAACCAGGTCGACATCACACATGCAAGTCACACTTGTTGATTGGGTTTGAAACCCCAATTAACAAGCCCAAACATTTAACTCATCCTTAAATGTAAATTGTTGTTCAAACCCCAAATTACACCATGTCACACACCAAACATTTTTAATCAGACTTTGAACCCAAATTGAAACTTGATTTGCAGAAACACTACTCTCCAACTTAAAATTCATGTTTTAAAACCCAAATTGAAATATTTCCAACACTTGGCCAATTTTTCCCTTCCTGTGTAAGAAAATATGATCTTTTCCTCTTTGCACACATCTCCTTCAATTTTGGAAAATTAGAGAATTGGACCTAATTTTGCAACATATCCATTCAAAGTACATCATGACAGATCTTCCAATAACGTATGTATGATGTTCTAACACTAAATCCTTCATCTGAGTAGTGCAAATAATTTCTAAATGTTAGAATCTACATCTACACTTCATAAGAAGATGAAACAAAATATCAAAAGTACTATAATGAAATAAAGTCATCTTTATTGTCATCCAATATGGACGAGATTAAGGATATGAAAATCTGGCATATTGGCATGTTTGAATTCATAGATAGAACCAAGAAGTGGCTAGTAACTATGCAGTAACATTCACTTGGTGTCTTCCTTCTTGTTGTCACTCTTGAGCCTAAATTTATATTAACTTGTGTGAATCATTTTGATAGAGAGATTAGATTGATCAAGGATGTTGATAATAAAATTTTTATCAAAGTGGATGCAGATATTTTTTATAAGATCTTTAAGGTTCAAAAATCTCCTATATATTGAGACATCACTATGGAATCAACCTAGTCCTACTACTATAAGGACGATAAAAAAGATAGAAAACATATTAATACTCGCTCACTCTTGACACCTAAAGCTACTATAACTAGCTGGTATGAACTCTACCAAAGTGATTTCCTTGAAAATATTAATGATATGATCACACTTCTGTTGGAAACAAGGAAACACATAAAACTGAGATGGGGGTGATTTAGTTGTGTCCCAAAACTTAAAACCTTAATCAAATTTTAACCTTTAAATCTCATATCTGAATGATGAACATTAAAGCAAGATTAAAACACATTAATCAACACATAACACCGATAATTTTGACATGGAAACCCAGTTAAGGGAAAAACCACAGTGGGGTTAAAACCCACAAGATTATGTACTCTATTAAAAGCACTTTACCATGCGAGTATTACAAGGGGAGTGCACATGCATTCAAACACACTTCCTAGAGCTCATGCTCAAATACAAAAAGGGTCACAACCTAAAGGAAGGCTCACTACCTTACATCAAGTAGATGGACATCGATCCACTATGGAATACAATCCACTAATCATGAACTAACTGATATCATCTATGATATGTCAATACAATGAACAATTGAAGTACATAATACATCAAATCTTTACCTCAATTGCAGATTCCGCTCATACCTATTCACATACATGATCCTCGTCCTTTGCATACATACATCTGATCTACAAAGGGATATTACATTAGTACATTTATACAATTTTTCAACTTATTTTTTCAAGTTCGACCAAGGACCTATATTACAAATATTTAATCAAATACAATATAATCATCAATGTGATCCAAAACATGTTGGAAAAGACATAGTAAGGATCCAAATCTTCATCTTCGAACATGCTCCAACTCCATAAATCATGCCTTGATCCATCACAACACACTACACCATTATGTTGTCCATGAACACCAACATGCCACAAGAAAATCACCAAATCTGATCACATAACTCAATGTGATCCAGAACATGAATAGGACATGATCTGGAAACATCAACAAGCAACTTGAAATGTCACAGCAACAACCAAAACAAATCTATCTCAGAATTTACCATTATCTCTACACTGTTCAATAGGAACACCAATAAACAACTTCTATCACTTAAGAAAAATAATATGCCAGCATCCAAATCATGAACCACTTGAACTGAGGACACACATCCATGTCCTAAACTCACAACCAGGTTAGAAACCTGAAATATGGCACAACTGAACCACATTGATCCAAACACTGAAACATTGTCTCTTCCTGAACATCCATAACTCACTTAAATCTCCATGCGAACCTCTGTAAATTGACATATGTCAACTACGAACATCCCTGAAACCATCTATACATTCACAACATTTGATCTTCAATAAAATAGCCATACCAAACCAAACACTTCACTAAACATACTTGGAACATTGTCACAAACAATATAAATATGTCGACATCAATGACAAAACATCAATATCAGCACATATATTCATGATAATCCAAAAATCTCCAAAAATCTCCCCCTTTTGCATTGATGGAAATGTATTGTGTGAAAAATGATCAGTGCACAAAGAAACTATATCAACAGTACTAACAATAATATCCACAATATTATCTTTCAGAGTCTCTCTAAAATATCTTCTCCACCCGAGAATAATATCTCCCTCTTAGTCTTATACTTGTTTTTCACATGCCAATCTCTCCCCCTTTGACATCAACGACAAAGGCACATATATGCACTAAGTCATAGAAGCCAAAAACATCACAACAAATGAATAACATACCTCACAAGACTAACTACTCCCCCTGAAAAGAAACCACCAAAACATCAATCAAGATCAATAATAATCTTTGTAAAAACATTGGACTGATGCACATCAATGCATCTCCAGTTTTGATCAGGAGGGGCGATCTCCCCAATCTTACCTCAGAGATACTCAAAAGTATCCTTTGGCAAGGAATTTATGAAAATATTTGTAATTTTCTCTATAGTAGACACATATTGCAATCTGACTTCCTTTTCACTAGCCTTATCTCTCAATAAATGATACTTGATAGATATATGCTTTATCTTTGAGTGTAACACGAGATTCTTTGAAATATTGATAGCTCTTGAATTGTCACATAGATAACAATAGGATCATCAATACTTACTATGATATCTTTCAACATTTGTTGCATCCATAGCACTTTTGTACAATTAACAATAACAACAACAACAACATACTCACCCTCAGCGGTAGATTATGATATACAATTTTGCATTTTACTTGACCATGAAACTAACCTCTTACCCAATAAGAATGATCCTCCACTTGTACTCTTTCTGTCATCCACATTACTTGCCCAATCCACATCAGTAAAAGAACTCAATGTAAAATCATTATTCTTACCATACCACAAACCATAGCCAACTATTCCTTTCAAGTATCTGAAGATTCTTTTCATTTCCACAACATGAGAATCTTTTGGATCTGCTTGAAATCTAGAAACAATGCAAACTGCATTCATAATAGTAGGTCTGGTCTATTTCAAGTACAATAATCCACTGATCATATATTTTTATCTTGTTTGATTTATCTTAGGGGAATCATCTTCCTTTGTCAATTTACCATCGGTAACCATAGGAGTACAAACTAGTTTTGAATCTTCCATACTAAACTTCTTCAATAACTCTTTCACATACTTAGACTTAGATATGAAAATATCTTTTTCTGATTGTGTAATTTGCAGACCAAGAAAAAATTTCATCTCACCTATCATGGTCATCTCAAACTCTTTTTGAATCTCATTAAAAAATTATTTACTCAACTTGTCATTACCACCAAAAATGATATCATCAACAAAGACTTCAACAATCAAAATATTATCATGATCAAGTTTGAAGTACCTTTATTGAATCCAAGCTTTAAAATATACTCATCTAATCTTTCATACCAGGCTCTATGGGCTTGTTTCAATCCGTACAATGCTTCCTTCAATCAAAAAAACCATGTCATTCTGATCGGTCAAAGGAAATCCATTAGGTTTCTCAACATAAACTTCCTCTTTTGATTCTCCATTCAAAAATGCATATTTAATACCCATCTGATACACCTTCAAATATTTGTAAGTAGCATATGCAAGAAACATTCTAACAACTTCAGTTCTAGCAATAGGAGCAAAGGTCTCCTCAAAATCAATACCTTCCATTTGTGAACAACCTTTACAAACAAGTTTGGCCTTATTCAGAACCACTTCACCATATTCATTCAATTTGTTTATGAATACCCAGTTAGTTATGATCACATTCTTGTCCTCAGGTCTGGGAACTAGGATCCATGTTTTTTTCTTTTCAATCTGTTCTAATTATTCTTCCATGTCTTTAACCCAACTTTCATCTTTACATGATTCATCAACATCCTTAGGTTCAATCTTATAAATCAAACAAATTCCATCCCTATTTCTAGCATTTCTTCCTCTAGTATGAACACCTTGATTCCTATCACCAATAATCTGGTTTTAGATTAATTTAACCTCACATACCTTAGAGTCTTTGGGTTTGCATTTGTAACTGACTCTTGTGTCTCCACTTCTTCCTCATTTGCAACTTATTACTCTTGATCTAGTGAACCATTCTGATTCTGATATTGATTCTTTACCTATACTTCTTGATTGTCTTCCTCACCATTTGATTCATATCTACAAGATCTAGCTTGTTTATGATAACTTTCATCCACTTTGACATTATCTCTCTATTGTCTTTCTCAACATGTTATTGTAACACTTGTATGCCTTTCTCTTTGTAGAATAACCAAGAGAGGTACCTTCATCATATCTAGAATCAAAATTCCCTTAATCTTCATCTCTTTTGATGTAATATTTTCTTTCAAAGATTCTAAAATATTTCATTGTAGGGACATGACCATATCATAGATCATAAGGGGTCTTACCAGTGCCTTGCTTGATTTGAACTCAGTTCAATGTGTAGATTGCAGTGCTAACCGCTTCTCTCCAGTAGACTCGTGGTACATTTCCTTCAATCATCATTGTCCTTGTAATGTCTAGGATAGTTCTATTTCTTCTTTCTGCAATACCATTTTGTTGTGCGATCCATGGAGTAGACATTTTTTTTTTTATCCCATGCTCTTCACAAAATGCATTAAATTCACCAAATGTGAATTCTCCACCTTGGTAGATCTTAGACATTTCATCTTCATACATGTTTCAGTCTCAACCTTAGTTTTGAAAATCTTGAATTTGTCAAAAGCTTCATATTTCTCCTTTAATAATGTAACCCACATTATCCTTGAATATTCATCAATAAACAATATGAAATACATATCTCCATAATAACTTCTAGTTCTAGAAGCGCCACACAAATAAATATGTACACCAAATCTAACAATCCACTTAAATAATATGTCTTTCTTTTGAAAGTAGATTTAGTTAGCTTACCCAACTGATATTCCTTACACATCGCATTAGCAGGATTCAACAATTTAGGTAAATATATGTTATCAAAGTTCGCATAAAAAAATCTTTTGTGCCATAACCAACTGTTTTCAACTTGAGCAATCAGACATCTATTCTCTGCACTATTCAAATTAAATACGTTACCTTGGGTCTTTGTTCCTAATGCAATCTCAACTCCATAAATTCCAATTATTTTTCACATTTCATCTTTGAATTGTAGATTATAACCTTTGTTAACTAGTTTCCCAACACTCAAAATATTATGTCTTAAACCCTCAACATATAAAACATCATCTGTGTTATTATTACCATCAAGGTTAATAAAACCTCTACCTCTGATCATAAAAGGAGTATTGTCACACAATCTGACAATACCACCATCATACCTCTCCAACTTCACAAATTTTATTTTACCTTCGGTCATGTGATGTGAACAACCATTGTAATAATCCATTCATCTTTCTCATCCACATTTGAAACCAAGACTCTCTCTTCATTTAAGAAACTAGGATTCTCATCTTTGATAGCAATAAATACAATCTCATCTTCACTCTTTTCACATTCATCATCAGTTACACCTTCATTAGCACCATAATAACATCTCTTATGATATTTAGGTTTGAATTCCCTAGGCTTGTACATAGGCTCTCTATCTGGACATCTTGATGCAAAATGACCAATATTTTTACATGAAAAATATTTCAAAGGTAACTTTCGTTGATACTCACCATCTCCCTTAGGCAATTAAGGCTTCAAGTTATTCAATATTTCTCTCCTCTTCTTCAATTTCTTCCCATTCCTTAGCATATCTAGATCCAAAATTTGATGAACTTTATCCAAGATCATATATTTTCTTATCCTTAAAAATAATAGATTTAAATGTTGATTCAACTTTAGGATGTGCATCATTGAATTCACTCATTTAAAAGACAGATAGCTTACCAACCAATGTGTCTCTTGTTACTGTAGTCACAGTTCTGATCTCTTCAATAGTAGCAACCTTGTGTTTGTAAGCAAGAGGCAAGGATCTAAGAATTTTAGAAACAATTTCATCTTCCTACAATGTTTCACTAGCACATTTGATTCCACAAATAAGCTCATTAACCTTAAGTACGTAAGAATTGATGTTTTTATCCTCACTCATCTTTAATGCCCCATACTTCCCTTTCAAAATTTGTAAATTTTCTTGCTTCACACATGCATCCCCTTCATGAAAAACCTCTAATTTTTTCCATATATGATATACAGTCTCTAATTTCATGGCGTTTGTGTATTTTGCATTCTACAAGGTGCTCAATAATGTTTTTTTTTGCTCTGATATTGTACTCAAATTGCTTCTTCTCATCTACACTAGCAATAGAAAGATCTATAGGAGGATTGTAGGACTTCTTAGTGATCTCCCAGTAATCTTCTTTGATGCATATTAGGTGTGTAATCATCAGACCCTTCCATATGGAATAGTTAGTACCTTCAAATCTCAGACTCTCCTTGAAATTTGTCATCTTAAATCTCCTCAAGTGATTAAGCTTCCAAAAGAGGACTTAGATCTTATACCATTTTTTAGAAATAAGGCATCACACACAACTGATTGGGGGGGGGGGGGGGGCGCAAATCAGTTGTGTCCCAAAACTTAATAACTCAATAAACTTTTAACCTTTAAATCTTAGATCTAAATAATGAACATTAAAGCAAGATCACAAAACATTAATCAACACATAACACCAAGATTCTTGACATGGAAACCCAGTTAAGGGAAAAACCATGGTCGAGATCAAACCCACAAGATGATGTACTCTATTAAAAGAACTTTACCCCATTAGGAGTATTACAAGGGGAATACACATACATTCAGGCAACATTGCCTAAAGCTCACTGCTCAAATACAAGGGTTGGAACCCAAAGGAAGGCTCACTGCCTTACAACAAGTATATGGACAACAATCCACTAATCATGAACTGACTGATAGCATCTCTAATATGCTAATACAGTTCCAATGAAGTACATAATACATCATATCAATGCCTCAATTGCAGATTATGATCATAGCTCTTTGCATACATGATCCTCTTCCTTTTCATATACACATCTGATCCACAAAGGGATATTACATCCGTACATTTATACAATTCATCAACTTATTTCTTTAAGCACTGCCAAGGACCACATCAACTTACCATTCCTTATACATCACAACAAAATTTATACAATTTATCGACTTATTTCTTTAAGCATCTTATGATGATTATTATTATGATGACTAGTATGTGACTTATTATTTTGATTTTGAGTTTTAGATACAAAAGCATGTTCAAAAGATTTAATAGTACCAAATTGCAATAATTTAGCCTCCTTTTGACGTAACAAATTTTGAAAAATAGCATAAGTTAAATGAGGAGCTAAACTAGGAATAGCATACTGAGAATGAATGTTAGTAATAAATTGTTGAAACTCTTTAGGAAGACATTTCTTGAGAATAATAGTAATTAATCTAATATCAGGTAAAGTAACAATAACACCACTTAATTGAGTTCTAATTGCATCAAACTTGAGTAAGAATTCATGCATAATTTTAAAATCAGTATACCTCAAGTCCTCCAAGTTGTCTTGGAGTTGAATCTTACGGGATTCAGATGAGTTGTCATACGTCTGTTGTAGAATGTCCCACGCTTGATGGGCTTTGGTAAAATGTCCAATTAAGACATAAAGATCAGGAACTATTGAGAGACCAATCAATCCAAGAGCTTCTTCGTTCTTAGTTTTCCATGCATCTTTTTCTACTTGAGAAGCAGAGGTAGCTGGTTCAATAGAAGCATATGTAGCAACTTCAAGTAAATGTTTAAAATGGAATAGAAATGAAACATGAGTTTTCCATTGATGATAGTTAGAACTATTGAGTTTAATTTCTGAAATTAGACTAGACATGATTAATAAAGAAAGAGATGATCAAATTAACTTAAACAAAGTGGAAAACAATGAATATATACTGCTCAAGATCAGGAAAAACAAATTTAAATTAATGTTAATCATAATTTGAATGGTCAAAAATTGATATGAAAAAAAAATTTAAATATTTAGTATAAATGTAAGAACAAACTTTAATTGCAATGAATTAATGAACCAGCAATTGAATATAGTTAGGATTTATATAAAGAACGTAGAAATGAAGCAATTTGAAGTAATATTAAGTAGAAAAAATGTATTGACGTTTAAACTATTTTTAATCAAGAAATGCTTATAAACTTTATTGGAGCAAATGACAATGAGAATTAAACCAAATAACGGATTTGGAATATGAAAGAAGCTATATAAATAATATACAAATTAGATGAACAAATTGAAATAAACAAATGTAGATTGTTAATTATTAATCAATAAAATAATGAAATTAAAGTTTGAACATGAGTCAAAGATTGTGTTCAAACTAAAACTAAAAATGGATAAACTACAAAAATAATTAAGAGATCAGAGTATTCTCTTGTAAAAAAGATGACAAAATTATCCCTGCCAAGGAATGTTGCCAATATACAAGAGTAACGAAATGAAATTATCCAAGAATGAACGATAATGGTTTGCTGAATGATAACACCTGCAAAAAAAACTGACAAAACTAACTTATCTGCAAAAATGTTTACTTACAGACTTACCTGCAGATGTTAAAAAGAGAATAATAAAGAAAATACGAACCTAAAATCAGAATAACTATAGCAGACAACTAAATTCTTGATAAATATTCTATGTTAAGGAGACCAGTCTGAAAGAATATGTGGCCCTCCAAATGTTAAGGAGACCAGTCTCAATACTGAGATGAAAAAGGAGAAAGAAAATGTGGTGCAAGTGGAAGAAATAAGCAGGTGAGATGTTGCGCAAGGATGCAAATAGGTAAAGTATGGGCTGCGCAAAGAATGATGAAAGAGTTGCTCAAAGAAAATCAATGAGATGAATGAAAAAGTTGTGTAATGAATTACCAAAGTTGCGCAATGCAATAAGGAAAAGGTTGCGCAAAGATCAAATAAAATGGAAGCAACACTAGGGAAAGAATATGTTGTGCAAGGTAATTTCGGTTGGAAAAAAAATATGCACAGTGTTAAAACAATAAGCAAGGTAATGTTGGTTGGAAAATGGAAGCAACGCTAGGGAAAGAACATATTGTGCAAGATATATACTATGCACCAAGGGAAGAAAGAAGGTGTTGCGTTGGATGCAACTAAGGCATCTTGCGCAAGGAGGAAGGAGCAGGGGTGGTGCAGGGAAAAACAATGCAAGGAAGCAGAGGAAGAGAAGCGAGATGGGAGAAGAGATAGGAAGAATTAATGAATATATAATGAAACCATAGGTGAATTAACAGTAAGAAAAAGGTATATAAAACCTGCAGATAATCATCAACATAGATTAGTTTATAGAAAAAACCAGAGATGTATAAATCATAGACTGAAAAGAAACTTGAATAAACAAAATATTATGATACTAGTTGTTTATATCTCAACAATATATGCAGATTAAATGCAGTTAAATCAGAAATATATGAAACCTGCAGAGAAATATGTTAGATTTAAATTTGAATCCAACGAAAAAGAATAGTGAGAAAAGATTAAACAAAATATAAACCTAAAAGCACGATTGTTAGAATGAACAAAAATGCATGAAAAGGAAAACCCTTGTGGTTGCCCGATAGAGGGTGAGGTTAGTACTTAAAAAAAACTTGAAAACCCTTGTGGTTGCTCGACTGAGGGTAGAAAGAAAACTATTTTAAAAAAAAACTTGAAATAAAGATGAAAACACATACATTTGCAAAAAAGTGAAAGAAAACCATACAAACAATAGTTAGATCAATAAAAAAAATCCATTTTCTTCTCCTCAATGAATATATCTTTCAACTAGTCCTACATGCAACACTCAAAACAAGGATTAAACCAGCTCTGATACCAAGTTAGAAACATAAAATAAAATAGAAGAGAGATAAGGAAAGAATCCAAGAGAAAGTGCAAAAGGAAGAGTTTTACCAAATACAAAGAAAGAGAGAGATTTTCCTTCAATAGATCAAACACAAGTTCACCAAAATGCTCCAAGACCAACACAAGAACGCAAGGATTTTGAAAGGGGAAAAAGCAAAAAAAAACCCCTTGTGTATAATATGAATGAGGCAGAAAGCCTAAAGAAGAAGAGAGAAAGAGAGAAATAAGCTCATTACAATAATGAGGGCAAGTTTGAGAATGTTAGGAGAAGTGAGAAAATAGAGAAGATTATTGAGCAAGTGTGTGTAGAGGCATCTCTTAAATAGAGATGAGTGGAGGATTTTGCATGTAGCTCCCATTTTCTATGAATGTCACATTCACATTGTGTGTGTGCCATATCTAATTTACTTATTAAAGGAATTACAAAAAAGTGACATGTCCTCCTACTTGGACTAGAGGACAAATACAATATAGGATACCTTGTTTTATCCTTTAATTACATATTTTACCAAGGAAAGATTAAGTTCTAACAGACCTATATTACACTAGTAGAATTTGGGCAATAAATGACCAAGTGACTAAAACTTTTAGTCATGTGACTAAAATTTTTAGTCACGTGACTAAAACTGATCATGTTCTACCCATTTTTTGCAATTCACAAATATAAATGACTAAATAAATGACCAATTTGGTCATCGGGTAAAATCACTACTAAAATGACTAAATAAATGACCAATTTAGTCATCGGGTAAAATGACTAAATAAATGACCAATTTGGTCATCGGATAAAATGACCAATTTGGTCATAGGGAAAAATGACCAAATAAATGACCAAATATTTCAATTTAGGTACCTAAAATGAACCTCACATTTCAATTTGGTGCTCTTAGTTAAATAAACTTCATCTATTTTAGGATTCAATGCAAGGCTAATTGATTGGTTTTCTACTTTCAATTC
>MU226263.1:76811-97916 GCA_018584345.1 Thuja plicata | reverse complement strand
ACCAAATATATGACTAAATTAATGACTAAATAATTAAATTAATGACCAAATCAATGACTAAATTAATGACCAAATCAATGACCGAATTAATGACTAAATTAATGACCAAATAAACTACCAAATGACCAAATAAACGACCAAATAAATGACTAAATATATGACCAAATCAATGACCAAATAAATGACTAAAATAGTTTAGTCATAAATTTGGTCACGAGATAAATGACCGGCAATAAACTACCAGTGGTCACATGACCAAATTTGGTCATTTATCTACAATTTTTGGTAGTTTATTTAGTCATATATTGTTGTTTTTGTACTAGTGTTACAAATATTTAATCAAATACAAAGCAATCATCAATGTGATCCAAAACATGTCATCAAAGACATAATAAGAATCCAAATCTTCATCCTCAAACATGCTCCATCTCCATAAATCACGCCTTGATCCATCACAATACTCTACACCATCATGTTGGCCAAGAACACCAACACACCACAAGAAAATCACCAAATCTGACCACATAACTCAATGTGATCTAAAAACAGAAATAGAACATGATCTAGAAACATCAACAAGCAACATGAAATACCACAACAACAACCAAAACAACTTTGTCTTAGAATTCACAATTATCTCTGCATTGTTCAACGGGAACACCAATCAACAACCTCTGTCACTTAAGAAAAATAGTTTACTTGCATCCAAATAATCAACCAATCTATTTCAGGACACACATTCATGTCCTAAATGCACCACCAAGTTAGAAACCAGAAATATTGCATAAATTAACCACACTGATCCAAACACTGAAACATTGTCTCTTCTTGAACATCCAAAATAGTAGTCTTTGATGAATCATCCATAACTCACTCAAATCACCATGTGAACCTCTGTAAATTGGCATAAGTCAACTATGAACATCCCAGAAACCATTTTTACATTCACAACATCTAATCTTCAGTATAATAGCCATACCAAACCAATCTCCTTGCTGAACATACTAGGAACACTATCACAAACAATATAAATGTATTGACATCATTGACAAAACATCAATATCAACACATATATGCATGATAATCCAAAAATCTCCAACAAATTCTTAGTATAATTAAGGATTAAGCTTACTTAGGATAATGCGTACATAGTAGTTTACATTCGAGACACTTAGGAGTTCACACATTTAGTTGGACATCATGTAGGATAAATTCCACTTTAGGCGGTGATAGTATTTATCACATTCTATTATATGTTTTGCCTCCACCTTTAGTGCACTTATCACATTATCATCCTCCACATGTTGCACATACTTTATTTCATAATGGAGGATGATCCACCTTTGGCGAACATGTGATTCCACCCTGTGTGGGTGATAAGTTATCTCCTAGTTATCATGGTCTCTTATTGCCTTGCCTATATAAGCATAAACATCTACAATGTAAATCAATCCATCAACTATGGTACTGTAATCCAGTTGATCATATTGTATTGCATTCTTGGTGAGAATATAACTTATTCTTATCATATTATCTACCTCTCTTTTGTGTTATTCATTGGCCTTTAGATCTTGGGTTGTTGTTATTAGGAAATTATTACAAAAAAAATCCATTATCTTCAAGGAGTGGATGTATTAATACATGTGTATCACGATGAAAGAAAAACAATTTTATTTTTGGGTGAACAAATTAGTGATGTGCTAAGTAAGAAACTCTCTCAAGTGTCTATTATTGTGTAATTTTATATGAATTTTTACCTTGTCCATGCTACAACATCACTCAGATAATTCATAGGTCTTACTACAAAGGGTGACAAAAAATAGGTTCTAGTATGGGTATATTATAATTAACTAAATTTGGGACCAAGTTAAAATTAGTACAGAAGAGTTCATGATGCTTTCTATGGTGCAATTAGTTGTTATCTTTATAAGAAACTTTAGATCATGAGACTATCAGAGGTCGCATGGAAGAAGGACAATGAGTATGTTTGTTTATTCTTATAGTTTCCCCTTTCACCTATTTTAGGGTGGGTTGCTTTGAAGGAATTCCTAAAATGCTCCCAAGGTACGATACAAATAAGATTATCCTGATGGAGCTATGCATGCAAATGATGGTGGTGTATGGTAAATAGTTTGAGGCTCACAAGCCATATTTAAAGTTCCCTATAAAAATTGGGAGATATTATTTTTCAACCTCTATCAAACCCAAGGTTATGGTGACTAAGCTGCAAGATATCACATTGAAGAAATTTGAAAGAAGAGACAACTCTGACTATAGAGGTATGAAGGAAAAAATAAAGGTCTTTACACATGTGCACAAGGTTTGAGATATATGGGGTTGACCTTCATAGTGATGAAGATATCAGAAGAATAGATTATAGTTGACTCACCATGTAGAAAATCATAGATCTTAACCTAGCAGATATTCCAGAGGACATGGAGGATAATAGGAATATTTTGGATCATATCTATGAGGAGAAAAATATTGCAAAAATACCTCTTCCTTAAATCAAATGGTCTCATAAAAATGTATCTCTATCAGGGAAAGGTTCTAGGCAATCTTGGCCAACACCAATACTCAGTAATTAGAAAAGGGCAAAAGCTAAAGGAATTCACAACATGATCTGAATGATTGCAGGCCCTATGAGAAAGAAGTCTAAACTAAGAACCAAGAAAAAGGAATATGCTTCCTCTTATTAGAAGATAACCAAGATCAAATTCACAATGGGAAAAGACAAGGGGAAAGCTTGAGGGGAGGTATTTGTCAAAGGAAAAGAATAGATTGAGATACAGGATGAAGAGTGAAGTGAAGAGCCTTAGGAGAATTAAACACAAGAACCTCCAATGAAAGAAGTTGATAAAGATAAAACAACATATCTGGAAGTGGAAATACCTCCTCCTGAAAATACTATCATGGAATCACAACCAGATGATTATATCATGAAAGAGATTGATCTTGGTAAGAAAACTCACAAGAGCACCAAATAAGACACAAAAGCTTCTTTGTAGTTGTTGATCCAAATATTTGATTAGGATAAGGTTACCAAGGATAAATTAAATTTCAAGAATGAGGAGCTCACTTCAGTGTTGTTGAAGATTATTACGTCTTTAGAGAAAATTGAGCTGGTAGCCACATCTATTGCCAAGGAGTAAATCAAGAAGGTTGAAAGGGTTGGAATTTAAGCTAGTGTAGTGGATGCATGGGCTGAAAGGATGTTAGACCAGGGTACCCATCTTCTTTGAGACACTCTTGAGATTTTAATACTCATGAATGAGATCAATTCTCAATAAAAACATGCATTGGAGGTAATTGTTATCAACAAGATTTGTACCCTATTGAATGAAGTTCAATAATCTATTGACATATGAGAACATTCTTAGGTTGTGATTAACATGCAATGAGACTGAACCTTTGGAGAAGGTTGAATTTCTCTTGATACTTCAACTAAAACTAACTAAACTGATGCTTTTGCAGAGGAAAGGGTAAGAAGGAAACATGAAAGTGAAAACTACTTCCTAAGGGTGATACACCAAAATGATTTTTTAGGACTAATATGGTTATTTCTAACATACATGTACTAAAAAACCCAGCTGCAACATAACAAAACTCAAATTCATTCATACCTATACATAAGAGTTTCATAAAGAAGGTGAAAATGCTCTCAAGTCAAGAAGGAAATTAGAGATTCCACAACTAGTTGTTTGCATCGCTCACACAATCACATGACCTGTAAAAGTATGATTTATCCTATCTAAATTTGTTGAAAGAGATAAATGCAAAAGAAAATACATAGAATTTAATACAAATATTTATCCATCTATTCTCTACACATAATAAAATAGGGTTTGAGAAAGTAAAATCACTGAACTTTATTAATAAATGATGATTTACACAGTTGTAAACAAGTCTAAAAATGAGTTACAAAATCAATCTCCTGCTAAAAGAACCTCCAAAATAGTTACAATGTAGCATGGAAAAATGCCAACAACCCCTTCAAAAATGAATCTTAAGCATACTTATGCTTTTTCTGAGTAGCTGCACATAAATAGGAACTAGAAACTTCCTTGGTTGTGCACAAACATAAAGCTTATTTTTAAGTCCCTTAAAAGAATCCAAAAATTCACTAGAATGAAGAAAATGTCAAGCCTTGACCTCTTTTATCATAAAGGTACTCAAAATCCATTTAACTCCCCCAAACTAGTTCAAAACAACCCATATATTCCTTGCACATGTTTGTCAACTTCTCCAACCGCCCCTATATGCTTGGAACTTCTTCATAAATTTTCAGCTATACCCCTATGAAATAAATACTATTTTATTGCATCACGTATAATATTTACTAAGTGATTTATACAACATCACTTAGCAAATATTGTACATTTTAAAACTTGATGTAAAAAATAAAAATAAAAAACATACATGGGTATTAGTTGAGGAAAAAAAAATTTAAAAGAAAGGAAAAAAATGCTTTGAGTGCTAACAGTGACTTAGGGCAAAAAGAAACTTAAACATAACACAACTTCTTCATTTCATTTTAATTCATTTTTTCTCTATTGTTGTGAGGTGCCACCATGCATGATTTTCTTGTATCTGAGAGTTTAATGGAGTTTTCTTTTGAAGTGAGCTGTATGTAGATCATATGCACGTCCAGGCTTAGCTTGGTAAGTAAAAAAAATGATGTCTCAAGCTCTATTTATGTAAATAAATGCTTGAAATGCTTCATTTTTCTGTGTTTTTTGATGCTCAACTTCAAGCTCTATGAATACAAAAATGATGAGTGTGTGTTTGTTTCCTGCATATTTCATGCTTGAGGTTTGGAGATCTATCTAAATTTGATCTTTTTGGAAGAAGAATCATGACTTACAACCATGTTCAGGTTGTGAATCTACATTTTGTATATTTGTTTCTAATTACTTTGCTAGCATGAATCTTGGAGGGTTTATATCTCTTTGCAGGCCATGTCTTCATTGTTTTGAACTTTTTTTGTTGGATTTATTTTCACTGTGATGATTGTATTCTTCTCCATTCTGGGTGGTAAATAAATTGGCATGGCTTCATTTCTTTAAACCCTATCATTCTAGGCCAACTACTAGTTGCTCATTATGTTTCTATTGGTGAGATCACGGTTTTGTATTGCCCTGATCATTTTGTTTTCATTAAAATCTATCATTTTTATCATTGTAAATTACTCTTTGCATGGATCATTATGTTTATATAAGGTTTCATTGTTAACACTGTGATATTATGCTTGAACACTATCTTTTTATCTATGTTCAACATTAACAATGATCTTCAAACATGTTGTCTTCTACTGTCTTTAATATTTAGATAGCACTATTTATAGGCATTCTCCCACTGATCCTTTTATTAGAAATTATTATCTTCATTACATATTATTTGTATTCTTTCATTCTTGATAGTCAATGTCACTGTTCTTTCTCTTTGAAACCCTTGAAGATTGTCCTCATAGCATGATAATGACATTCTTCTTGTCACTTCTATAACAACACCACGAGTCATTATTTTTTGCGTACTTGTATGTCCCCTACTATTATAATAGTGTATTGAATACCAATTTACCAATCACGATCCTTATTCTGAAATATTGAAAACATTGTTGCTTCCATTGGTTTTTATACTGTCTCATTACTAATGTTATTAGTCTTCAAGATCACTATGCACTCTTTTGACCAAGTCCCTTCTTTGTTATACCTTCATTATAACTCTTTAAAATATTTGTAATCTGAAGAATCAGACTCTTTGTTTCTCATATGACACTCATGTCTTGCAATATCTCTGATTAAGTGTATTTGGATACCATGGGCATATTTGACTTTACATGCTCTTGTCTATGCTCTCATTTCTACATTTTAACTCGCTCTTATTGTATTTTCATGATATGTGGTTTCCCTTAAAAAAATGACTGATCTTTTTCGTTTCAAAACAATATTTGGCTCTTATAATAGCAAGTGTTTATTACATTTTCTCTAATTGAAGGTTTGATATAACAATGAAAGTATTGTTGCTCTCATATCTAGGGGTCTTAATACCACCACCTCTCCAACAATATTGTGACACAATCGACACTATGGATTGATCCTCTATTTTTTGACTGATCACAACTACATCTTAGTCCTTAGCATGGTTTTAGTGTTCATTGTTTTGTACAATTGATCACTCACCTTTCATTCTCCTTGGTTACCTTGACAATTGTGTACCTCTGCTCATAACATGATAGTGATACGTCTTTAACCTTTTATGGCACTATCTAATACATATTGCCATTGTTTTAACATAAATTGATCATCATTTTGACTCACATGGTTGTCCTTACTATTTATGAAATAATGATTATCACTACACTCCTAGGGCTTATATCTGTTGTCCTTGGGTCATTGTCCTTTCTTCATTGTATTAAAACTTTCGTTCATATCACTGTCTCCTCTACCTCATTACAAAATGACTCCATCTCTACTACTAAAATAGTCACATGTTCTTCTTTTATTAACTGTGATGATGTTGATTTCTCTACTTCTTGCATCTTTATGTCATTGTAGTTCTATTTAGTGGGTATTTTTTATTTTTGATAGTGAACTAGGTAACTCACTATTATGAATGATACATACCTACTTGGTAGAACTACAAGCATGAACTCTCTATACTCTTATCTCTATCAAAACATAAGAGGACAACATACTAGGCTCAACGCTTGTGGGAGACCATTTTACCCCACGTAATTTGATACATGTGATATTTAGTGCAAAGTAATCAGCAATAAGAATATTTATACACATGCTCAGTGGACAAACATGTTAGATAAAGTATTGCATTTCATAATTGAATGGATGCTGATGATGTTTCTCTACTTTTCTCTGATATATGGGATGACCGCAAAAATGGTTTAATACATTATGAGAGAAAAATATGTATTTGTTGATGTTGTATATGGAATGACTAGACATCTCGAGCTCTAACACCAATTTCTCTCATCTCTTACAAGCATTTCTGGGGTAATAGAGTGGAAAGAGCTGAAGATATGAAATAGTTCAACCTTGGGGTTCGTCATACATGCAATGATGGATCCCTATTCCTTTCATGTGCTTTTCATTTTCAAATGTATAGTTTCTTTTATGCTTCATTAAATTAGTTACTCCCATGGCTTATATGGGACACTATACTTTTGAAATCATGAATAAAGAAAACAATTATTTTATGAAAACTTGTGTAAATTATTCTTTCTTGTAAAAACATTTGCATTGATTCTAAAATTTCATTTAATAGCCTTTCTTTCTTGTAAACAACACTTAGCAGAATCAAATATGCACCCTACATTTTTAGTTGTAAATACTTCTCCAGCTCCACTAGATTGAGTTGAAAGAAAAATTAGGTAACATTTATGGCGACCTTTGCTAAATGTTTGTCTACTAAGCATCCTTGACCAATTGTGTGAACTTGTCTATTAGACATAGAGTCAAGATGAACTTGACAAAACTTTGAGAAACACTCTTTCATACCGTTGTAACTCATTATCTGCATATTAGTGTAACTCACTATATTTCCATTAAGCATATATTTTATATTTGTGACAATGAAAACATCAATTCATTTTTATGAATGATGAATACCTACTTGATGGAACTATAAACATAGAAACAAAAAAAACACCTTTCTTATTCCACCTACCAAAACTCGGAGAAAACTGACTAACTGTGCAAAGCAACACTTATTGGAAATAAAACCTATCCTAACCAGCATTTATAAATTCTCAAACAAAAGCATTAATATGGTGACTAAAATAGTTGCCCCTCATTTTCAAGTTACAATGTTTAACATGTTCATGAGTAGCTAAGAAGAGATGAAGCACATACAATTGTACAAAAAGTTGAAGCACTACTTCTTGAAATATATAAATAAATTCACTCACCTCCTCAAATCAGTCATACATACAGTTGTTCAAGATTGGATAAATGAGTTTAAATTTCTCTTGCTTAGCTACAAGTGCATCTTCAACTTCATCATTAATTGTATGTTCATGCTTGGGTGAAAGCATAACCTTTGATGACTTATTGCCTTCCATCCAAGCTAGATGTCTTATAGGACATCCCATTGAAATGAAAAACTTAGAACTTTTCATGGTGGTTTCAATTTGATTAATTTCTTTTTCATGCTCAATCTCATGGTAATTTGACTGATTTGGTTCAAATGATTCAAATGAGACCATGGTTTCTCTATTCATTTGGTTATGCTGCTCACAAGTTCTATATTTAGACAGTAATGACTTGACATCAAGAGTTGAACAAAATTCTTCTATTATGCTTGAGAGTATATCTTTATCCAGCTCATGATTGGCTTCATCATGCATGTCACATCCTGCTTCAACTTTATGGAAGTTCTCAAGACTCACACCTTTGAAGATAGTGCCTTGTTCTACATCTTGTTCAATTTTATGGATAACTTCATGCATACCATCCCTTTCACCTCTTGATACAAGGTTGTCCTTATTTTCTTCTTAATGGAGCAACACCCTATCAATGTGGACATCATCTTATTTCTTTCCAAAACTCATTATTATTTTTTGTTTGAGAATGTTTTCTTCAACTTTGTTAATAAAACCGGGTAGTTCATTGATTAAATCAAATGACATCTCATTCTCATCACCTATTTCTTTCTTATCTTCACTCTATTAAAAATATACTAGGCAACTCAATAAACCAACTTGATAGAATCTCATGTTCAACTCTCATTTCTTATTTACAACCTTGTTTCCCTAATTGATTATGCTCATCAATCACTTGTAGCAGCTTTGATTTTTCATTTTGAACCTCACTGACATGTGTAAATACAACAAAAGACTCTTTCTCTTCCTCATAAATTTATTTTTTTATTACTAGGATGACTTTGAGGGATGGAGGACTAATTTTCCTCGAGTATATGCTCTTGCAAAGGGTGATTAATCCTAAAGCTTGAAATATTGAACTTAGGAACCTCTTTTTCAAAAAATTGATTTGGAAATGTAACAACTGATTGAACTTCCATCTTTTTAAGTTGATCAAGCATTGCTTTCATTTTCTCCTCTTTCTCAACCACCTCTCTTGCAACATCCTCCTCATATTTCCTCCTTTGTATTTCTGATTCCTACTTGTGCAGTTGGGCTTGCTAAGACAACACTTCCTACTACATATGATACTCTTGTTCTCTCTTGATTTCACTCAATTGTTTTAAAAATCAAGCAATACTATTCTAATGTTTACTATCTCCATTTCTTCATCACTTGGGATTTGACTGGGAATGAAGCACTACTGCTTTCATATAATAAAACCTTAATGATACTAATTGTAAGCATGGGTTGGGTGCTACCTAGGCTAAGCAAGGGTGGGTGGGTGGTAAGCATATTGGGCTTGATAGCTACTCTTTGTAATGGGGTTAATTTTAGTGAAAGTAGCAATATATGGCTACTTTGATATGGATGATAAGAAGGTGTATAGATAACACCCTCATAATATGGGGAATGATAAGCCATATTTTTATCAAATGAAGACATGCTAAAGCATCTTAATTGTCTTGAAATGTATGAAAATGTCTGCTAAAGCAAGAAAAATTGGAACTATTTTTTTTCAAAATTAAAACATATCAACACTTGTCTACTTGAAACTAGTAGATATTCTTATAGAGTCACCAGGTGTGTTGAAAAATTACTTCCATAGGAAGAAACCACTACTACACACACCAAACAATAGAAATGTGTGAAAATATTTGAACTAAAATAGTTCAAACAATCCCACCAGGCGTGCCAAAAATTGTTATCAACTAGATTTTCACCCTGCTGAACTTGAAGTTCAACAATCTATTGACAGATGGGAACATTTCAGGTTGTGGGTAACCTAAAATGAGAATAAAACTCCAGATAAATTTAGCTTCCTCTTGATACTTCACTTAAAACTAACTAACATAATAAGTTTGCACGAGAAAGGGTAAGAAGGAAACATAAAAATGAAAACTACTTCCTAAGGGTGATGCATCAAAATAATTTTTCATGACTCATACTATTATTTCTAACATACATGTACTAAAAAACTTAGCTGCAACATAACACAACTTAAAATTTGTTCATACCTATACATAAGAGTTTCGTAAAGAAGGTGAAAATTCTCACAACTCAAAAAGGAAAATAGAGCTTCCACAACTAGTTGTTATTTGCATCACTCACACAATCATATGACTTGTAAAAGTATGATTTATCCTGTATAAAGGTGTTGAAAGAGACAAATGCAAAAGTAAATACATAGAATTTCATAGAAACATTTATCCATCTATGCTCTACACACAACAAAACAGGCTTTGAGAAGGTAAAATCATTGAACTTTATTGAGAAAGATGCTTTACATAGTTGTAAACAAGTCTGAAAATGAGTTACAAAAATAATCTCCTACTAAAAGAACCTCCAAAAAGGTTATAATGTAGCATGGAAAAATGCCAAGAACCCGTTAAAAAATGAAGCTTGAACATACTTATGATTTTCCAAGAAGCTGCACAAAAATAGGTGTTAGAATGTGAGGTTGTTGTTATTTGTGTTGTTTTCATTAATAGTTGTCATTGATGTCAATATATCCAATATATAGATATGGTTCACTTATGATTTGGCTATCGATCGAAGTGTTCACCAAAGCATATGCTTTAAATGTTTATTCTTATCTGTCGATGACGGTCCCTTTTAGTGTGCAACATATGGTGGAATGCTTATTTTGGATCGGTCCTATCTTTGACATGTTTATATTTCTTTAGTTGATGCATTTGAAATTATAACATATAGATCTTATATGTTGCTACTAAAGATCTCAGAGATTGTGTAGTGTGCTGATATATGTGAAGCATGTTGTATTGAGCAAGGTGGGACATGTTTCATTCCCTACCGCTGTGAGAACATTTTGGTGCGACCTATTTCAAATCGGTTTAGGCTGACTTGGTTGATGGCATCGAGAAGTATAAAGAGAGAGATCTTCCTAGTTGTTGGTGTGTTGCTTGGATGCGAGTAATATCCAAATGAATGTGAATCTAACAAGGAAAGATCTATGTGTTGATGTATGTGTGAATTGATGCAATTAGTAGCAGGTTGTTATATCATTTATGTATTGCAGTGTATTAGTGATAGTGACTTCAGTGGTGGATTCTTTCTTTCATTTCTTATATTTTGGTAGTGAGCCTATTTGTAATTGGCAGTGATCCTTTCTTATTTCTAGGTAGTGAACCCAACTGGAAGTGAGCCAACTCATAGTGAGAAAATTGATAGTGAGCCCTTGTAAAAATCACCTTAACCAATGTCACCTTAATCGGTGTTCATTTCATGATAATTAACTTCTCTGTGGCTTTTCCCATTTTGGGTTTCCAGATAAATTATGGTGTTCATTATGTTGATGGTTTTGTGCTTTCATGTTTATATCTGTCATAAGTTTTTGAATGGTTTAAGTGCTTACCATTTCATTAAAAGTTTTAATAATTATTTGTGAATAACTGATTAACCCGCTATGAGTTATTTTGCTTGTTCAAAAAAAAGGGACCATGTTTAAATCTTTATCAAATGGGAATGGACAAATAGCCTCCAATGAGTACTTTTGGGGGGATGTCCCTTTTGCATGTCTTGCATTTGTTGTTGCAAATATTGGATTTATTTTGTGAGGGTAACTATGGGATTATTTTCATCTTCCATTGTCTGTAATTGGTCGATATCAAAATCATGAGGGATCTTAACTCCCAATTGATCTTTTCTTTATCATCATCTATGATTCTTTCCATGATCTTGTGAAACATAGCATCTTGTTGGCCTTCTTTTACATGTTCATCATTGATATCTTCTTCATTTTTTTTAGTGCTTATGTGAAACCTAGCCCAAATATTTTTGGTATCATCCATGGTTTCTCTCTCTTGTGTCCATTAGGTTTCATTTTCTTATTGTGGAGGTATTTTATCTTGGTGTGGTGTTTATGTCTGTTGGTGTGGTACTTTATTATCCTTTGAGTTTTGTTTTTGTTTGAAATGTAATGATCTAGATCGTATTGGCATGAAAATTGTCGCGAGTTGACTTTGGGTTGGAATTTGATGTGAGAAACGTCCTTTGAGGAGTTTGATTTTTTGTTTTGAATTTTGATTAATATCAACAACCAAGTGATAAATGTATGTTCCAATTTTGCATATTGCAATATAAATTTTGTCTAGGGTGATAAAGTCTAATAGAAAATGATGTATTACACTGATGAATGCTCATTTTGATCTTGATTTCTTAGGATCTTGATGACAGATAGTAGATCCTTGATAGTGAACCCTCAAAATCAAAGATCAATGGTATTTTGACACAACTTGCACAATGATTTGGGCGTTGGACAATGTAAAATGATACACATGTTTGACAGAGGCACCTATTGTCATAATTTTATGAATATAATGATAAAAAAGGGAAAAACTCAAAAATGGGTATCCAGATCAAATCTTTTTTTTTTTAAAGTGTACAAAATCATTCACTGTTTTGTATGCAACATAAAATTGAGAAAATGCGACGAAATTATGGGTGTATGCGACAAACTAGTAAACTTAATTTTTACAGAAAACTTTTCTAAGAATTTGAACAAGGATCTTCTATGCGGAAAATCATAGAACTTATGTGATGATTCAAGAGGTATATGCGTTGAAAAATGACTACTATGCGACACAAGACAAATTCTATACAATAGAACAGGAATGTGATACAATGGCACTTAACTTATATGTGATACAACAGAGGCTTAAAGAGAAAAATTATACAACATATGCGATGAAAACTTGGAAAAAGTGTTATAACTTTGTTTGTATGTGACATAATTAGAGGCAAATATGGTATACTGCTTTATTTTTTTGTGTTTTTAACAAGTCTTTGTGTTTGGAAAATCTCATCTTTTGTGTATTTTTTGATGAATTCTTCTTTTATTTTGACCATAAACACAACAAATAGTATAAAAACAATTGTTTGTCCTAGTCTTCTAAAACATAAAGTGTATGTTTCAATAGTTTTCACAAGTTTTGATACAAGAAGATACTTCAATCAAGCTACCTAAGGAGATTAGCTTCAATGTATCATTCGTAGACTCACATACACAGAAATAAATTTCTGAACTTGATACTCATTATTGTAGTGTGCAATGTCCCTCTTAAAAAGAGGTAATCTCTTGTAGAGAGAAGGGAAATTTATACACATAATTGAATCTTCAACGAGTGGATGAGCAAGGGATCCATTTTGGAGCGTGCCGAATTTTGGGTGATAAAATCCAAAAATCTTACATCTCACAACCAAGTGAGTACATATGGTGAGTAACTTCCAAGGGCGATGCAACCCTTGTGAACTAAAACTGATACACCATGGATAAAAGGTAGGCTTTTATTTTAACATGGATTTAATAAGGATTTCATTTAGAAAGTTGATGTATAAACTCCCTCAAGAGCACTCACAGCCTTGAAAACCAAGGTTTAACACATCTTAAAGGTACTAGAGGAGTGTTATACCCCCCAAAAATTGTCAATCATGCCATTAAGCATGATTGTATTTTATTTTATAGTGGGTTGGATTACTTTGCATTAGTTGTATCCCACTTTGGATCATTGCCTCTCGCTTTTCCTTAGTGGATGCTTGGGAGGCAAGTCCGTTAAAGATAATGCACTAATGAAATGAAATTGATGTGTCTATCATTCTGATCACCCAATTAAGGGGTGAGCATGTTAGGAATAAGGTGTCTCAACCTTTTATCTTTCCTTACATTTGATATTATTTGTTTTGTAATTAATTGTTTGCAAATAATGTATTTAAGTTTGATATCTGTTCTGTCATTTAGTTGAGTGAAAATGTTGTGTTTTCACTCCACTTGGAAGATGACAAGGATGATCAAAATTGGTCTAGGTGGATCTAGGCATCCCTTTCTATGGTAGAGGTTATTTTCCAAATGTCGGCACTTTGGACAATGTGTAAGGTAATCATGTGACTGAAATGGTTATGAATGATTCCTATGACGATCATTAATATTTGTAAGAGCTAATTGTGAAAGATTCGATGATGGGTGAAGACATGCAAGACATGTGACAACTGATCATGTTGAGTACTGTACACTCTTCTGCATTGTGTGGGGTTTGGGGTTCCTATTTTCTGGAGAATGGTAAAACCCTAATACAGTTGTCTTTGGAAGTTGCCCTAAAAAGGGAAGCACATGATATAAGCATTTTAGGGTTGCAAATCGCTTAATGAGAAGTTAGTGTATTGTTGGAATGTTGTTATGCTGCCGGATTTGTCTTCAAGTGTCGATTATCTCCTGAGAGAACTTGCATTGCAAGTGTATTGTAAACAACAACAGTTTTGATTAATACATTGTGCAGGTTTTGGAGTGCTGGGGTTTTTTACCGAAAGGTTTTCCCCAGGGTAAATCATTGTGTCATTCTCATTTTTCTATGTATGCATGTTATTGCAGCAACATCTAATTTAGTTGCATTATCACTCTGTAATTGATAAGGGTTAAATCTAAATTTGCACAATCCTCTCCTTGGGAGTTTAGCGTAGGGAACAATTTTCCGCACACTTAGTTTCCTTTCAGAGCATAATCACCTAACATCCAAACACTCCAAACACATGTTCATATTCTATTTAATTAATTCTATGTGCCTATTTTATGCCAAAACAAGAAAATANCATAAATTTCTAACTAAATCTTGCAAACAACCATTAGTAGTTTGATAAGCGATTAGATCCTGTATAATTTTTTTAGCAATTTCATATTTTTCCTTTGACAAGTGACTAGATACTTGCAAGTAGCCACAAAATTAATTTAAGCCTCAGGAAACTAAGATATTCTGTGTTTAAGTAAATGTGATGAAATAGAGTGTAAATGCAACATAATTTATAGTAAATGCCATAACAATTTTTGTAGATGCGACAATTTTCTTCTTGAACATGATATACTTTGCTTTGCATGTGATACTATTCACTTTAAATGTGAGACTCTAGTTTTTATCTAAAACCCACAATAAAAAATGATAACAAATTTGATCAGAATGACAAAATGTATATGTCACACAATAAAGATTGAATGCAACAATTTTCAACTCAAATGTGATAAATTGAAAGAAAATATGACACTATTCTATGTAAATGCAATGCTATTTTGGTCAGCTATGATAAAATTCACATCTTATGTAGTAAAATTCACTACATATGCGATACTCTGCGCTTTTCTTGAGACCTGCATAAGAACCTACAAGAAAAAATTGATCAAAATGAGGCGTGGGTGCCAATATAAGTATGCAAGAAAATTAACTCAAGCACACCAATGAAACATTAATTTGAAGAGTAAATCTAACGAACATAAAGCATTGAAAATACATGAAAAGAACTCTTCAAGAGTGTCTCATTATCCTCCACTTTCAAGGACCTATTTAGTCTATTTAATTGCTCTCATTAGCATTTAAACTTCATAAATGACAACTTGAAATATGAGATTGAATGTAAAAAGCTTAAATGTAAGCTATTATGTTGTTAGATACAAGATTAATGATGATAGATGTGAAATTTATGATGCAAGCTAGATAAACGAAGCTAAAATATAATTAATATGATGAAATTTATACAGAATTAAGCTAAGAGATCAACTAATTGAGGAAATATTAAGCTAAGATGAGATTTATACTAAATGAAATGAGAACGATGTTATTGGAATGAGAATTCTAAAATGTTATTATGCCTATGCAAATCGAAAATAGAAATATGATTATGATCTTGGACGATTGTACCTCCAAAGTGAGGAGTATTTATAGGATTTTCCAAGGCTTAGGGGTGTGGTGACACTAACTACGGTCAAGTTGCAAGTTGGTTGAGGGGAGATGAGGTGGAAAGGATGGAATTGAGATGTAATTAATTTTATTTGAATTATGAATGAGAAGAATTAATAGGGATGTGAATTATATAATTAAATTGTTCGATTTAATCACATAATAGAGGAATTTAATAAATATATGAATTTTATAATTAAATTGTTGAATTTAATCACATAATAAAAGAATTAGGAATTTGATTACTTAAATAGTTGTATTCAATTAATGTTACTCTTGACCAATTTTAGGTGTATACTAAATATTATGAGTTAGGAAAGTATGTTCGTTATCAACAAAAGAGCCTCGCCATATGTACATTGATACACATATGGATGTTTGAGCATATCACTTGTACATGGCCCATTGGATTCCCTATTGAGATGTATCTGATAGATCCACATGCATTTTCTTATCCATTGAGAAATATATGGTAGTGGAGAGATCTATTGTATTGGAGGATCATCATCGATCAGTTACAAACAACTAATATCATATGGAGACCATTTAGTTGGATGACGATATGGATGACACATGTTTTTAGATGAGATGCATGCAAAGGTATTGATGGTTAGAGGGATGAAAAAACTACATTATGGTGTCATTCTATTTTGATAGAGTGAGGAGGCAGCTCAACTTTCTACAAGGTGCACCAAGAGCAGTGTTCATCTATTTTCAGGGACAACATTATAGACCAAGGCCTAGGGCCCAACTAAGACCTACTCTAGATAAGATAGAGGATATAAACTCCACAGTAGAGGGGGGGTGATGCTTCAATGTATCTAGTGATATAGAGGATGCATGTGTACTTGGAGAGTATATGAGATATCATGAAGTTAGCGTCGTCTTTTCGATGGAATACCCTACAGGTGACCCGAGGTCAGGACTACAAGCAACCAAAGATGAGGAGGAGAAATAGAAGATTAAGGATGATGAAGAGGATGAGGAGAATGGGCAATGTAGAGAAGAGGCCAAGGAGGTACCTATGGGAGGCAACCAAGGAGGAGTTGAGGAGGACGAGGTAGATACCAATCCCTTAAGGAGACTTCCACATAGAGCATTGTCAGAGCATCCACCCCCAAGAGGATTACAAATATGAGAGTAAGGAGAGGGTAGCTTGTATATGTATCCAACATCATCCCATATTATAGCACTACAAGCTCTAACTATTGTCAATCTTGGGTACCAAGAGGGAGATCCAAGTATAGAAATTGATTTAAGTACATTGATATTTATGTATTATATGATATAGATGTCACTGATATAATTAAACTTTTGCACTTGGTAGCGAGTGATGGCATGATTTTTTGAGTCATGTAGCTATGGATATGACCCTAGCAATGCAAATTTAGTCATCATCATAGGTCACCGATGGACCATAGTGAGATGTAGGGTGGCACAAGGACATCTTCAAACCTATGAGGCTAGAGTTGGAGATAGGAAAGGAGGAAGAGGAGCGACTTGAGCACACAATAGAGAGGATGGAGCAAGAGCTATCAGAGGCTAGACACGAGCTCAAGGCAATCAAATGAGATGCATAGGAGCTACGATGTGTCATCCGAGGATATGAGATGTTGAGCTCATTGAGAAGCCAGTCATGTTCGATGGCATCTCATAGGCGCTCATCTACTCTATGACCTTCATCTTGTCACAACCCAAAGGGATCAAGGAGCTATCATCTAATGGATGAGAGATGATTAGATGTTTATGTTGTGCGTCTATTTTGTGGGCCTACAAGCTGCAACACAACACTTCAATATGGCATTACATTAGTGAGAAAACATGAAATATGAGAGTAAAAGCACATAGAAATCACTAAAACTGACATATTGCTCCCTATCTAAGAAGAGTTTGATAAATGCTATAATTTTCCCTTAGATTATCCATAAATCAGTGACACGTTCATGCTTAGAATGGAAGATTTAGAGATAATGCAAGCTAAATGATAAAGCAAAGTTCATTTTAAGTGCACCAAAGAGATTATGAAATTACTATAAAAAAAATACATTTAGGATTCTACAAAATTAGAGAAGCATAAGGATGATTTCAAATTTCTAAGATTAAGGGCCCACTGAGCTCAAAATTCATTCCTTTTATAGAAGAATTTGAGGAATGAGAGGTCAAGATTGATTTGTGAAGAGAGGTGGAGATTGAATCTTTGGTGATCCATGTGAGGTGATCCAAGTGATTTAACTCTCATTGGCTAATGGCTTGACTTTCCATTTTGCAAGTGAGGAGTTATAATTGGGGAATTTATTTAATTCCTTTTAATTAATTACCTTAGCCATGTATTTATTTATTTTGATTTAATTAAATAGATTAATGTAATTAATGTGAGTTAGTGATGAAATCACTTTGATTTTTAGGAAATTAAATTTATTTAAATGAATTATGCCAATTAATTGAGAAATTGTCTTGACATAATTAGGGGTATGATCACACTTAGGGAAAATAGGGTCTCTGGTAAGATCAAACCAAATTAGGGTGGTTACATTTTCCCCTCTTTGAATTGATGTGCAAGCATCGCATTGATTCAAAGAATGTTTGATGTTGACTTTAGAAATTTTGAGAATTCCACACTTGATTGAATGTAATGTCTAATGAGATCAGTCTCGCACTTAATTGAACTAAGACTAATAGTATTGACTTTGAACTTGATTGAACAAAGGTCAATAAAATAAATATCTTAAAGATACCAATTCTAAACTTGATCGAACGAGAATTGATAATACTGAATCTGAATTTGATCAAATGAAGGTCAATACGAAGCTACTAAGAACTCTGAGGTATCAATACTGAACTTGATTGAATGAGAATTGATAATACTGACTCTGAACTTGATCGAACGAAGGTCAATATGAAGCTAGTGCAAGCTTAGTAAAGATCTGATAATATGTAGATATCTGGCTTGCTAGCGCTAAGCCTTCTATCCAACAGTCCCGACTTGATCGAAGGAAACGGCCATGCCCCTAGTCTTTTGATGATGTAGTCATTTTAATGATTTTGAGAAAGAATTTGAATGATTTAAAGTGTGATCATGCCCCCTCGGGAATGAAATCAAAAGAAAAAAATAAAATCCCTCTGTATAATGATATATCACTTGAACAAATTGATTGGATCGAGAAAGAATCAATTAGAAGAAATGATGAAGCGAAGGTGTGTTAAGAGAAAACACAATTTTACCAAGTCAACTATGTGAAAATGTAAGTTTTGAGTATGATAAAATGATGTAGGACCAATATTTTGATGAAGAATGTGCTATTTGATGATATAAAACCCAGAAAATTGATTGCGTAAAGCTTGCAAATCAATTTTTAAACATGTATAGCAATGCTGCATTTTTGGGAGACTATCGTAAAATGTGTAGTGCGTTGTTGAAAACATCGTATGTGTGTTTGATTTCATTCCTGATAGATTAGAGAACAACTCCTAAATAGCTCAAAAAGGTCAATATATATCTCAAAATTCACTTTTTACTCATACATTTTTACTTTTATCCTTAGTAAATCCAGAGCTCTGCGGAGAAGATGGTGGTCCCTATGGAGAAATATCGATTTGACCTTGTTCATCAACATCAGCGCTCGACAAATTATGCACCGTTGGTGAGTACATTGATAGCTACCTGATTATGCTTTATGTTAGAAGTTATGAGATCTCAGAGAGATGTCCATGCCCACACAGCTACTCATCATGGCCCGAGAGATGCATACTATTTTGTTTTATATTGTGTGGCAGTTCCAGAGGCACAGAGAGATCTGTTGTATTCTATAGTGGCACAATAGTCAGAGGGAGTGATGCCTCCACTAGCTCATCATGCTCGAGCTGATGCACCACCTCCTCCTCCTCTAGATCAGGGAGAGGGTGGAAGTCAGACCTGATATTGTACTTTTGATACTTTATAGATTTTGTATATTGATCCTTCTAAGATCATCCATTGTACTGTAGACTTTGATACATGTATATATGTTCATCATGATCATACTGATACTCTTTTGTAGACAATTCCACATTTTTTATCTGTTCAATCACTAATATATATCTGAGATAGTTGTGTCTCATTTTGACATGTTCATGGGTTCTCTTTCTCTTGATAGATGTTTATATTGATGCACATGTGATTATGTACTTGGTCTTTTGATGATTTAAAATAGATTCATGTGATGATATCATTTATGTTCTTTAATTTATTACTGATATATAAATGTGTTTAGATGATGCTAGATGAATATGCAGATGTATATTTTTGAGATTTTCTTTATGAAAATAAATGTATGGATGCACTTAGGATGTAAAAGAAATGCAATGCTTGAATGCTTTGTTTTTGTATTTTATTGTTCTCATTTATGAATGCAATATGTATTTCATGGATATGTAACGACATTGAATATATCAGTAATATAGATTATGTAGTCAACTTGGATTTTGGATGAACCAAGAAATCATTTTGAGCTCAATGTTTATGTTATTCTAAAATGAATCATGCAATTTTTAAATGCATCTACATGCAGACTCTTAAGACCGTCACTAATTTGTATACATTGTAGCATTTTTATCATCATTGGGCATTTGTGTAACAAACATCACCGGATAGTACAACTGTCACTAAGACCCACAAGGTATCATGTAAGTATGAATACTATGTGTATTAGATGCAATGTCAAAAATAAACCTAAGCATCAAGGCATAGAGGCCAGGATGACTTGTCAGTTAACTCCTTTTGTTTTAAGAATCATCTTCTTGTTAGTAATAATTGAGAGGGGGGGGGTGAATCAGTGGCCTCAAAATTTATCCTTCAACTATTTACCACCAATAAAATAAACCTTAGATTATTATGTCCCTACAAGATGCATGCCTTGAAATACTTATAATGATTAACTGTCTGTCATTTTTCCTTGTCTGTCCTTATTCTCCTTGATTACCGATAAGTAGTAAAACTATTTACCGAAACTCAGTAAATAAGCAGAGTATACCAATCCATCTAGAAATGCATATGTGAAATGTAAAATAGTAAAGTAATAAACCATACACATGTAACACATGGATTTTAATGTAGAAACCCTGTTAAGGGAAAAAACCACTGGGACCGGTACTCCAATTTTTCACTCTTCTGAAGTGAGCCCTTTTAGGAGCCAACCCTGTTAAAGGTTACAAACACACCCCTTGTTACAGGATTTGACACATAGAGGTTGTAACTTAGTATCGGGCATCTATTGCTACCATCCTTGAATCAGC
>MU226263.1:3581-70139 GCA_018584345.1 Thuja plicata | reverse complement strand
ACTCCTTGGGATGTACCTCAATATATAGAAGACTATTAAGTCCTACTTGGTTAAGAGACTTGATGCTTCAATGGTTAAACTAAAACACTATGACCTATTTCTAATGCAACTTTGAATTGCATATTTTCAGATCTATTTAACTACATTACCTCTCTAATCAATGTATCAATTCAATTCTTTGTGCTCCACACTTTCTGCTTTGTGATGTTTTACTCACTATTCATCGGTGTCTGCAGAATTCTTTAGCTCTCCTTCAGCTTGATTGATTAGGACTGTATGAAGTTCTTCTTCATCAATTTCTCTTTAGCACCCTCTTTCTATTCACTTCCCTTCCCCATGCATACAGAAATGAATTAAGCTTGTCTCTTATATAGACATGATATTCACCATTTCTTGATTCTTGATTCTTGATTCTTGGCATGAAAAACAATCTAGCCAATTAGATTTAAAGCATAACTCCTAATTTATCTTGTAGTTATCTTTTTGCCAACTGTACAAATCAACTTTAAATCGATTACTTAACTCTGGTCGAATAAAACAAAGAAAACAACCAGTTAAGACTATCTTTAGCTCTTTCCAGCTAGATATTTTGTTATTTTCTGAACTCTTTGTTCTGTCAGTCAACTCTGCACCTAGTTTTCGGTGACAACTGCCAGTTCCATCAGTGTGACTCCATTCAGCTTCAGGCTCTCCATCTGTCGGGCATCATTGGATTTTACTCTTCGGGCAACTCTATTTTCAGCTCATCGGGCATCCTATGGTTTTGCTTCGTCAGGCAACACTGTCTTCTACTCATCGGTTATCATTGTGACTTTTCTTCTTTTCCTTTACCAATGGTGGGCACTTTGTCGGTGTTGTCTGTCACTTGGTTAATACTTGACATTTATGCATTGCTGAAAGCATAACCTTTGTTCCATTGTTTCTCTGAAGTCTTTGGCATTATATACATGAACGTACAAATGATATCAAGTTGACATCAATAGGAGAATAGATAAGAGAATACATTTGATATCCTATTGTGAGATCTATAATCATATCAATGTTGGGCAGCGGAAAATCAACTTTAGGACAAGCTTTGTTTAGGTCTCTAAAGTCTGTGTAGATCTTGGTAGATTTATCTATTTTAGAAACTAGTACCACATTAGAAATCCACCCAGCATAAGCGATGACTCTTATGAATCCAGATTTTAATATAAGTTTTTCTAGCTCTGCTTTGACCAGTAATGCCACATGTGGATGCATCTTTCTTAGTTTCTGTTTCGCAGGTTTAATTCCATGAGCTATAGATAAGTGATGCATTATTATTTCCAGATCAAGTATGAGAATATTAGTGTAAGACCATGCAAAGTTAATCTTCTTTTCTTTGAGGAATTCAGTAAACTGTATCTTTTCTTCTTTTGATAAGGATTGTGCCAGGTGAGCAAATTGAGGAGCTTCTGTTGTTCCCAAGTTAACTGGTTGTGTTGGTTTTATCAAAATTGAAGATCTTTCTTGAAAGTTCTCAGGGAGGATATCAAGAATCTCATCTTTTGGCACCTCTGAGAGGTTTTCACCATCGTATACGTCTTTTATTTTTACTATTTTAGAATTTGATACTGCCACAATGTGGTTTTCACCATTAGTTCTTTTTTTCTTTTTATTTTTCCATTTTGTGACTAAGAAACTTGATATCCTCCTCTGACATGTTCACGCTCCTTACATTGGTGGAAGAGGGATAGGGTTCACAAGCATTTAGATAATAAGCCAAAGTATAGTCATTGGGAAAGTTCATGATAGTAGGGTCTGAATTGGTCCAATCAATCAAGTTAGGGTTTACCAAGGATAATGATTCAGATTTTGGTAAGGACAACATTGCGTCAGCATCAAGACTATTAACTGATAAGAGATGTTTTGTTAAGTTAGCTTCTATAGTGTTTAGAGCATTAAGAGTCAAATCATCATTAGTAGGCTCGTTGTTAGTAATATGCGGACCTAACTCTAGTGACTCATTAGTTGATCTTTCTTCTTCTTCTCTCATTAGATTGAAACTCATAGCTTGTATCCTTTGAATGTACTATAGACCTAGTAAAGCACCAGTATTTCCATCAACAATCCTGGGTAGTGGTATCTCATCTGATTCTGGGACAACAACAGTGTTAGGGAGGTTTAGAACTTTCTCCTCTCTCCAATAAATATGCAAATTTGTGAATCACATCTACCTCAATGTCCATGGTAGCATCAGACACGTGATCCCATTCATAATCATGTGAGTATGTTATTTTGTCATCAGATCTGTTTAGAAACGCAACAATAGTTACTTGATGTACCCTATTAGCAATTGTAGATCAAATTGTGGTAAGTATAGGACATGTGAAATTTTTACCAATTGCCCCCAGTTAGGATGTACATCTTGTTGTTGGGTTATTTCTTCACGAGTTTCTTCTATCTATTGGACTTCTGGAGAGTCTTCTGTTGTTTCCTCTACTTCTTGGACATCATCTTGTGACAAAAAAGGAACATGATGTTCTTGTTGTGCTACAAAAGTAGGTACATATCTTTCTCCTTGATATTTGGGATACTCAGTACCAATGTGTAATAATATTTCATATGTCCATGGTTCCAGTGTTGTTTCTTCTTCTTCATCATCACTTCATCAAAGATTGGACCATCTCTTGAAGTAGGGTTTTCAGAATTGTTATTGAAACCTAACCCTATTTTATATTTGGTATTTCTAAATTCCATGTGTATAGGTTCAATGAGTCCTTTTCCTTTATCTCCTAAAGGTCCCTTCCCTTTGTATCCCATTTATTTTAGAAGGTCATATCCTTTACCATACTTTTCTAGGGATATCTCCACATGTTTCACCTCATTTTCTCTCTGTTCTCCTTTATAGAGCCAAGCCAAAACTGCTTTATCTTCTTTTTCATCCTCTTGAGAAGTAGAGGCTCTAACCATACCAGTTGGTTTGTGAATGTCTTGTTCTTTTTATGTAGTAGGTGTGAAAGATGAGGAAGGTTTCACATAAGATCTTGGAGACACAGGAATGTTAGCCAATGACGGTGTCATGTCTAGTTTGTATTCCCCCATACTAGTTTTTTCAAGTCTTAGTGTCTTTCTGAAGCTTCTCATCACCATGTCTTTAAAGGTTTCAGGTATGCATTCTTTCGGGACTTCCTTATTGTGAGGAACCATACTGTCTACTTTAACATTGTTGCAAGTGTAGCTTGAATCTGCAGGAATTGTCACTTCCACCCTATTATGTGGGATTTTGATGCATTGGTGGTAAGTAGATGGCACTGCTTGCATTTCATGTATCCAAGGTCTCCCTAGTAATATGTTATAGGCCAATGGTAGATCAAGAACTTGACAAATCACATTGCGTTCAATTGGTCATATTCTAATTGGTAAAACAATGAGCCCTTTGGATGATCTTTCTTCTTCATCATAAGCCTTGATAGGAATCTTACTTCTTGAATCAATTGTTTTTTTTGAAAGACCTAGTTTCTTGATTAGATTGAGAGTACATATGTTCAACCTTGCGACTCCATCTATCAATACACGTTTGACACGAGATTTGTTAATTAAAACTTCAATGTGAAGGGGTTGGTTATGCGGATGAGTCAAGGACTTGTCATCTCCTTCTGAAAAGGAGAGGTAATGTGGAGCTAAAATGTGATTGACCATTGCCTAGAAATTTTCTACATCAATGTCTTTTGGAACATTTGCAGAATGTAGGGCTTGTTCAAGAACTTCCCTATGCACTGAAGATATCTTTAGTAACTCAAATATAGAAATTTGAGCTGAAGTCCTTTGCAATTGGTCTACCAAGTTATAGTTTGCAGAGGGTATAGTAAATTTTTGTCTTGACACTGCTAGTTTAGGAATTGTGACAACAAGTACTTTAGAAGATGTCGCTTGCTTAGATGAGGAGTTAACTCCTTTGATCATGACTTGTGCTTGGCTTTGAGTTACCAAATTCAATTGTGTTGATGTGTCTTTGGCATCTTTAATAGTGATTACATTGACTGATTCCATTTTTATGTCCAACATATTGATCACATTATCATTATGAGAGTAGGTGTAATTAACTTCATTTCCTTTTCCTTTAGAAGCTTCCCCTTATTCGTAGTTAGGGAATGGTTTGTTAAATGTCGTGTGATCTTTATTAGTGGTATGTCCTTCCACTTTAAATTTTCCTCCCTCAATGAGGTCTTGTATAACGTGTTTGAGAAATCATTGGTCTTATGTCCTTTGTTCTTATGAAAGACACAATAGGCATTGTCATTCCACCATCTTGGTTTAACTTCTGGTTCCCATGGTTTTGAATCCGGTATTGTGAGGACTTTATTATCCAAGAGAGTCTTCAAAACCGTCTCAAGAGGTTCTCCCAATGGAGTAAATGTTCTTTGAGGTCTAGAATTCCATGGTTTACTCTTGTTGTTCTCATTGTTTGCTCTTGGTATTGTAGTTGTTACCTTAGCTTATTTTCTTGCTTGTAAGTTGTTTGTCAGATTGAACACCGTTGGTTTAGTTTTTGCATTAGATGCTTCTACTAATCCATCACTAACAACATTTTTGTTCTTGTTCTACCATTTAGGTTTGTTTTTGTAGTTGTTAGATTTATTATCACTTTGGAGTGTGATTTCTCCTTTCTTGACCATAATGTCTTCAACATGGATAACGTTCTTGATCATTCTATCAAAACTAGGTGAATCTTGCACTTGTAAAGCATAGTTCATTTTGGGTACCAAGTTGTTGATAAATATTTCCATCTTTTCATATTCAGGTATTGCTCTTGAGTACCTCGCAAAGATCCTCCTCCACCTTTGTAAAAAGTGTGTAAAGGATTCACCCGTTCTTTGTTTCATTTTACAAAGATCCATCATGGTTATGTTATGTTGTATGTTGTAGGCGTAATGTTGGACAAAACGTTGGATTAACTCCTCAAAATATTACACACTTGGTGTGAGTTTGGAGAACCATTCCATAACATTTCCTCTTAGACTTCCCAGAAATAACCTCATTAGATAAGTAGGTTCATGCATTTACTCTATTATTAGAGCGCATAATTCTCTAACATGGTCATGTGGATCTATTTCTCCCATGTACTTGTCGTATTTGGGTCTTTCCATGTTAGGAGGAAATGGAACCATGTTGATACTCTTGTCAAAAGGAAATGGACATATGTGTTCCAAAGAGTACTTTTTCGCTGGTTTGATCTTTTCTTGCTTGAGCGCCGCAAGTCTGATTGCATTAGGGTCAATTGCTTGGTGAGGATTGAAATAGGTGTTTGTAACTCCTTTTCTTTTAGTCTCTCAACATCATAGTCTTTGGGAAGTATGACTCCAAGAGAAGCTAAATGTAGGAAATATTTCTCTTTGTCTTCACCAATGATCTTTTCCAAGGTCCTTTGGAACTTTCTACTTTGTTTGAATTTGTTATACTCTTCTTCCGATATATCTTCGTCACTATCTGAATAAAACAAAGGACAGCCATGATTTTGTTCTTCGTGACTACTTTCTTGTTCGTTATGGTCTTGTTCATCATTATATTCCTCAAAAGCTGCACTCCATTTGTGGTGAGGTGCTTCCATTTCGGGTGAGTCTAAATCGAATAGGGGATTGCGAGATGTCTCTCCTTGTTGAAACTTGAGTAATCTAGGAGGTCTCTCTGAATTGTCAGCAAGGTATTGATTGCGTCTTGTGTTAACCATGAAAGTTGGTTCTCAACTTCGTCAAAGGTTTTCCAATAGTGTCAATAGGAATTTAAATTGTCCAAGTAGGTGTGTCCAAGGAGTGAAAGAGTGATTGTGTTTGAATGACTCAAGAACAACAAAAAGCATTGGAAAATAGAAAGAAATAATGTAAATACATGACAGTGATAAAAAAGAATTAATGAGATAATAGAGTAGTAAACAACACAGTCATTATGTTGTCAAGAGGGAAGAGAGCAAACCATGAAGTTAAAATATATATGAATACCAAGAAGGAATAAAAAATTAACGTAGAATACATGAAACCAAAGTAGTGATAAGGAATATGTCTTCAAAAAAAAACACATAATGTAGATGCATGGCCTGCACTTGGCTATTAATCGTGATTCTTCTTCCAAGAAGATCAAATTCACAAAGCTAGAAGTTAAACATGGAATACATAGAGAATTAAAAGTCATGCTATAGATTTTAGTCACAAATATAACTCGAAGACAACCATAAAATACACACACAACAACAATATCATTTTTAATATTTGTTGTGTTAAACAGAGCTCGAGCTTACCTAGAACAAATCTAGAAACCCCTCTAGAAACTTTCATTAAACCCTCAGATCCAGGAAAGCCATGGAAATGCCCAACAAAGTGAAAAAAAAATGAATGAAATGTCAAAGTGGGTGTTGGGTTTTGTGTTTAGGGTTTCCTTCACCCTAAAAGTGGTTAGTTTACTTAGGATTTTTTGCCTATGTTTTAAAAACTTTTTTCATCATAACTAATGCCTACATTAAATGCGTTGTGTATTTTTTGCTCTTTTTTTTTTTTTTTTCTGCATTAGATTTGGATGTAAAAATAATATTAAAGTGGTATGTTATAAATCACTTTAAAATAATATTTGTGATGCAAAAATAATAGCATTAATCTTTAAGATTGAGTCAAAGGGGATAACTAAATATTTATGAAAGTGCCAAGTATATAGGGAAGTTTGAAGAGGTTGACATACATGTTGAGGGAATAGGGATTATTTTGAATCAGTTTGGGGAAGTTTAATGCATTTTTAGTGTCTTTATGGTAGAAAAGGCCAAGGCTTAACCTTTTCTTCATTCTAGAGTCTTTTAGGGGGCTTAAAAATAGGCTTTGTGTGTGTGCACGACCAAGGAAGTTTCTAATTCCTATTTTGGTGCAACTGCTTGGAAAAGCATAAGTATGTTCAAGCTTCATTTTTTAGGCAATTCTTGGCAATTTTTCCAAGCTACATTGTAACTTTTGGAGGTTATTTTGGTAGGAGATTGTTTTTGTAACTCATTTACAATCTTGTGTACAGTTGTGTAAAATCATCTCTTCTCGATAAAGTTCAATGATTTTATCTTCTCAAAGCCTATTTTAATGTGTGCAAAGCATAGATGGATAAATGTTTCTGTGAAATTATATGTATTTCCTTTTGCATTTATCTCTTTTGGCACCTTTAGATAGGATAATTCATAATTTTACATGTCATATGATTGTGTGAATGATGTAAACAACAACTAGCTGCGGAAGCTCTATTTTCCTTCTTGAGTTGTGAGCATTTTCACCTTCTTTATGAAACTCTTATGTAGAGATATGAACAAATTTTGAGTTGTGTTATGTTGCAGTTGGGTTTTGAGTACATGCATGTTAGAAATAATAGTATTAGTCCTAAAAAATTATTTTGGTGCATCACCTTTAGGAAGTAGTTTTCATTTACATGTTTCCTTCTTCCCCTTTTTCCAGCAAGAGCTTTAGTTTAGTTAGTTTTAGGTGAATTACCAAGGAAGGCGGCCTTCTCTAGAGGTTAATTCTCATTGGAAGTTACCCACAACCTGAGAATGTTCTCATGTGTTAATAGATTGTTGAACACCAAGTTCAATATGGTGTAAATCTAGTTGATAACAATATCTAGAGAAGAAAACTTCACTACTTCCCACACAATTCCTTGAAAATCTTCATGATCCAATATTGAGTAAACCACAAGAAAGGTTGCTATATTAGCTCAAAGAGACTCGATTGGATAGTGGATATGGCACGAGAGGCATACATCATAATTGAAGTTGCTTGTCTCTCCCCTCCTTGCATAGGTTGTCAGTTCCTCTGTTGTAGAGAGAACTTGGTCCACACATGGCTTTATCCACACCATCAATAGGAATAGGCTTACCTCTAGACGAGTGGAGAAGCTAGTGGTCGTGCATAGTGCTCTTTGACTTTAGGTTTTTTAAACTCTAGAGTATCATCAAACATCAACTATATGGTGGGAAGTTGATGCAAAAATGTGGCCCAAGTTGACGAGGAGGAGACATGAGGGAAAGAGGTTGGGATTCCATTAGATGAGCTGGACCATGATAGTGGTAGTGACTCAGATGAGGATTCTAATTTTTTTCCAATGTTGAAAGATGTATATTGGGAGCAACAATGTACTTTATTTTTTGTATTTTGATTTTCATATTGTAATTGAAAATGGTACTATATGGTGGTAGTGTAGTCTTTAGGCATTTCGTATGTTATTTTTTAATATCACATACATATTGAAAACAAATTATGAACTATGAACACATATTGAGTATTAACAATTTGAATTTGACAATGAATTTTGAACAAACTAAAATTTTCTATGTTAAGGTTTTGTAATGCATATTTAGCATGCTTTATCCATGTTTTTGCATGAATATAATGCATATATGCATACTTTATACATGTTTTCATATGAAGATTTAAATTTTCCCTATATTTTATATAGTTGTCCTCTTTGTCATCTCCTCATTGTCCACAAAATTGACCAAAAAAAAATTGTCATCCCAAAAACGTGGGTTAGCCTTAGTTTCTTATAATGTTTGAAATTATTTCTAAATTAATTGATTATATTTTTGTAAAGAAAATTACTAACACTTAAATAAAATCTTAATTAAGTAGGAGCATTTAGAAAAAAGAAACTCGTACATTTTTTTTCCAAAATAATCTAATGGACTAAAACATGATGTACAATTCCGCTAAATTTGTGTGTGTGTGTAAATTTATTATAAATAAATGACATTCAATTACATTAAAATAAATTATAAAATTTATTTGTTACTTTTAAATTAATTGTTCAAAACTAAAGTTTATAGTTTAATATTTATAATTAATAATATTGTGTTAGTTTTATAAATTAGTAATTGTTTAACACTATCTTAGATATCTAACAAAGACTCTAAGATATCTTAGAGTCATCAATAATATCAATTACAAAAATAAATTATTTTAATAGTTTTATGTGTTTTTCATTTCTTAAATTACACTTGTAAAATTATTACACAAAGTAAAGCAAAATATTTCAAGGAGATGCTCAATATTTATTTAGCTTCTTTGGGTCAGAAAGTCAATAAACACAAATATTCTATCTTTTTTTTTTTAACACTCTTTAGCCTATTATTGAAGTTTGTCTTCCCCTGCTCTATTTGGGAACCCCTCTAGCTGTTGGAAGGCAACCAAAGCCATACTCAAAGGACTTGTTGGATAAGTTGCATTGGAAGTGCTGATCATTGTTTTTACACAATTCAATTGCTAGGAATTCGAGATCTGAATTCCCCTCTTGAAAGACTAAAGAAGTTATTCCCAAGGTTCTTCGTGGTGATGGTACAACCGCTTGGTAAACTCAGTTGAAGATAAATGTGAATGTTCATGAGGAGGCCTTTGGTGGTTCTTTTTGACTTTAGGCTACAAAACAAACTTTAGTACTCTTTTTGTATTTTCTCAATTTTCAATGTAGCAATTTCCTAATGATGCGAATCTAACTTTAGAACCTATTATGATTGCCTATATTAACCAATTTCAAATAAAGATCAAAATATTTGAGTAACAAGAATTATAAGCCAATTTACTAAAATGAAATTTAACGGACATAAACCATCGTAGAATCACGCTTGCAAATTAAGTGATGAAAAATATGGAAACCCATGAAACATTAATCATATCAGATCACAATTCTATGTTCAGCAGATGCAATCTTTTGAAGAAAATTTTACCCAAATTCAAGGTTTTCCAAAATCTATTAGATCGTGAAGCTACCAGATGCACGCACACACAAGACAAATTTATCTTTAAATTTGTAGAACAAATCTTTCCAATCATTCGTCACAACAAGATGAAACAATAACAAAAAAAATCCAACTAATTGATCGCAAATGCATTCACAATAAAACAGAGTTGGATCTTTGAAAGAAATGAAAAAGAATGCACAAATTCATTAATTTCCCATAGATAGCAGAATAATCACACCATGAATGAAGCACCAACATCATATAGCTTTATTGCATAAAATTTTTCTCTTAATTATAGTGTTATGATGAAATATATAGTGCTTCAATTACAAAACTCAGAAACCCAAAACCAAGGTTTCATTTACACTAAAATAGATAAATAAAGCTAAATCTAAATCTTACAAAAGAAAAACCACTCCTAAACTAATTGCTAACAATTTTGCATCAATTCTCATATGTGTATACATCAAATACATGCAAAATCATACTAGAATCAGCCCCTACAATGAAGAATTTTGAACTGCAATTCCACTATTTCTTCTCATTGTTTGTACATGGTTGATCTTTTCTTTGATGTTCATGCCCAAAATGCATGGGTTCAATTTATATTCTACTATGAAACTAATAGACGACCCCTTCACTTGCAAAAACAAAGTCTAGTCTAAATGCAATCTGATCTGAAAGAAGCTCTTCATGCAAATTTCTTTCATGCCGGAATGGCCTAGAAATTTCAGACCCTAGAATCCACTCCAAAAATTGGAGATCTAAAAATTGGCTAAGTGTGGATCCTTAGCACCCCCAAAATTTCAAATTTTTTAAGTTTGAAAGGCCAAAAAACTTGATCTGGCCAAATGACTAAGTATCAAAAATTTCCCTTTGCAAAAAATTGACTAAGTCCCAAAACTGAACACTTAGTCAATCTGGGAGGATGTCTGGATGGGCCTTTTGGATTCTTCGGACTATCTCCTGCACCTCTTCAAAGTCTGCAACTTAAATATAATTAAGGCGGTGTTCTTTCTTCTCCCTAAAAGTGATCAACTCTGAGGCAAAGAACTTGACTTCTTCTTCATGTTCCAACATTCTCTGCATATCATCCTTGAAGTGGAACAACTGCTAGAGGCCTTACTTGGTATTGACACCTACCAAAATCCCCCTGAATTGTTGCATAATTTCCTTTACTAGGCACAATATTTGGTTTTCATCATCTTCATATAGGTCCAGGTCTATGCCTATGAAGAATTCTTCTAGCTGCACGACCCATGCCATGACTTATTTATGCCTCTTGTTGACCTTTCCTAGGCATTTCTTGTAGACCTTAACTGTTTTGGCTATGTCCTTAATCCAGGTCTCAAAATTGTCTAGCACTGATCCCTCATACACTTTAAACAAAATTTGGAAGCGTTGCTTGCTTATTATTTTTAGGTCCCTAAGAACCTTCTGCCACCTCTTGATTTGAATATCACGTCCTTCTCTCCTAATTTCTCAAAATTAGTCTTCCAATTTGTACATGCCCGAATGAAATAATTTGTTACACCTACCAAGAATTTTGGGGTAGTTCTTTTTATCTAAAATGACATGTAATGAGGCCTCTAAGAAGTCTAGTTCAACAAGACCCGCTATTTTAATAATGAAATTCTTCAATACTTCATTATGTTTTGTTAATGATTTTATCTTTTCCTCGTCCTTGTCCATGAATTCGAGGGCATGTTTCAAACCTAATGGTGCCAATGTTTTACTCCCTTCTCTGGTGGATTCACCTAGGTCCACCTCTTCAAAAGTGTAATCTTCTGGAGTTATTTTTGAATCTCTAGTACTGATGGTGGGTACTACAACTTGTGCCTTCCATCGACCCCTATGGTCCTAAGTGACGTAGGACATTTTTCTTGCTAGGGCGCTGGATTCACCCTTGTGGAAGGTTTGGCCCAAAACTCCCATGTTCGTGTCCTCCTCCTCCATGTAAACCCTTCTCCTTGGTTGTATTTCCTTGGTGAACCATGTGGGTTTAGTAGAAGTTGTTGGAAATAATAAAATGGTGTACTGTGAGGGGATGGGTGAATTAGTACCCTCAAAACTTTTATCAATTAACCTTTATCCTTTTGTAATCAATACATTGTATTACCATTCATATCTGCTATTCTATCTTTGTGTATGTAACATCAATTCATAAACTAATTAGCATGTAAGACATTCATAGAAACATTCATGAAATGTATAAACAGATGACACAAGATTTGGTAATGCAAAAAACCCTTGTTAGAAGGTAAAAAATGCGGTGGGGATGAAACCCACAAAGCTTCACTATTTGCGGAATGGAAGGGGTCAGTTAAGGCTTACAATTTGATCACTTATGATGATCTACCTTATTAGGAGTATTATGTGGAGACTGGTTCAGGTCTACTTTTTTAAGAGCTTTAGCAACACTATTTAGTGTGCACTCGGTTAAGAGATTTACATAGGATTGTTAAATCCACCTTTCTAGAAAGGATTTCTTCTATTTTCTACGCTTGTTAGCATATAGACAAAAATATTCAGTGACCTAAGTGTATGTAATCTACAATTTCTAATTACAAATCCATTAAATTTACATGTACAATGTATCACCTAATGTGATTGATTAATACCTCTATTGCTCGGTATCCTTGAATCTAGTTCTTGATAACCTAATTCATCTTTTGTTGTTCTTGCTTGAAACTCTTAGTCTGATCGATAGATGTGCTCCTTGGCTACTATCATCCTTACATCTGTTATGAAATGAATGATTACACATCTATTTATACAATAGATTGACCTATTTTAGTTTCATGTATTACAAAGATAACTCTATGATCAAAGGTTTACAACTTGACCTTGATCTCCTAGTTTGCATGTTTTCAGTCAGTTAGACTGATTAAAACAATTACAATTACATTGCTTGTCCCTCAAGAAATGGTTTTAAATCAAATCAAAATGCTAAATATAAAACATAAGTGCTTTATCTAACTTGGAAGTCAGATCCACATTTCTCGGGATTTAACTGACTTTCAGTGACCGATTCTCGGGTTGCTCTATTGTCAGTCTATCGATATTCCTTCTGTGAACTGTCCATTAGGTTCCCTTTCTCTATTGGGTTCATCTGTGTTTCTGCTCTATCGGTTTACACTTCAACATTTTTGGGTTGAACTATGTAAATTGTATTGGGTTTCTCTTGTGATCTATCTTGTCGGGTTTCTCTTGAACTTAACATTTTTCAGTGACCTTTGTTATCTGTACTTTCAGTTTGTACTGAAATCCTATCTTTCGGTGTAGGTGTTACCGATGTTTCATAAATTTTTTTCCCTTTGCTTACTAATGGAAAAATGTGTCATCAAAAGCAGTGACCAGTTCATATGGGGCAATCTTTAGGACAGAGGTTGTCTCTTCCACATTATGGGCCTCTATTTCTTTCTCCCCTTCTTCTTCCTTTTCTAAAGCTTCCCTTATCCTCAAATTTTCCTCATCCTCTATCCCCTTTTCTATTTCCTCCTCTTGTTTCTCCCTAGCGGTGGTATTTGGCTCTTCATGTGCCTCCTCATGAGGAGGGGTACTTTCTTCCCTTGTAGATTCCTTCTCTTCTTACGGCTTTTCAACATCTTCNGATGAACTTGTCAATATTTCTGCCTACAGACCTGTTACCTATCCCTGCCTTGTCTGCAAAGATGGTGTTGACCTTATGGATGGAGGGGCTTGGGTAATTGGGTTTGAAGAAGAAATGGGAGCAGAAGGTGGAGGCAATGAAATTTGAACAGAAGGCGGAGGAGTGAGAATTTGAACAGAAGGCGGGGGAGTGGGAAAATGAATGGAAGGCAGAGGAGTGGGTGCATGAGTTGGAATGATGAGAGGAGGAGTGGGAGTGGGAGGTGGAGTGGATGAAATATATTTTCATCTATGTTAGGTGCAGACATTCAGAGGTGCAGATACCAAAGATAGAATTGGCCTGCAAAAGGCTGGAAGATGGGGTTCAGCAAATGCTCATTTTTAGAGTTTCAGAGTGAGAAAGGGCTGAGGAAAAATCGGTGTGCGAAAGTGTGAAAGGGAAAAAATGCAATCAGAGGATTTTTAGATGAGTTTCAGTATTTCAGAGATGGAATGATTCATCGAAGGCTGAAAGTAAGAAATGAGTTAGGTTGATTCTGTCTTTGGTATTTCAGTGTGCGAAGGATGAGAAGATCTTCGAAGGCTAAAACTATGACATGTACTTATCCAATTTTGATGTTTTGTTGAATTTCTTGAGTAAAGTTTTCAGCCTTTCGGAGACCAAAAAACTAGGGATCACGAACTGCTGAAAGACAAAACACAAAAAACTCTAGACCAGACACTTAAAAGGATCAACGTCGAGAAATACAAACTCAAAGAATGATGAATAAACAACCTAAAGGACTAATACCCTTAGCCTAGAACCAGACAGGATAATGAAAACCTTGAAACAAAATCACAACCCAAAAAACAAAGAAAAGTCAAAACCCTACTGTAAATACGAGGGCACAGAAAGAAAACATGACGAGCTCGACAAGAAGAAGGACGTGCATAGCCAACTTCAAAAAAACCAGAAGAAAGAAAGTCGCGCACCGAAGACACCAACAAAACTATATATCGAAGGAAAAGACAACAAAATGAGGAGAAATACAAACCCTTAGCTGCTTTATAGATGTTCGAAGTTGATGACATCATCATTCAATTTCAGAATTTCAGAGGCCAAAAGGCTGAAGCCCATGAGTCACACATTTTTGGGGTTTCATACTTTTGGAGGCCCAAATTACCAAAGACTTTCCCTTTTATGCACAACTTTGGCCTTTTAGACTTTCGGAGATCCTTAGAAAACTGAAAGGTCAAAAGTTTGAAAGGTCGAAAAGGGATTTTGAGGAAGGGATTTACTTAAAACTTAATCCAGAAAAAAAAAACAAAGGACAAAAGGGGACAAAAATAAGAAAAAGAAGCGGGGGCATGGCCAAGTGGAAAAAAATGGGGTGTGTGTTGTGGAACTACAACAAATAGCCCCAACAAAAATAGAGGGAATGACCAAGGTATTTTTTTATCAACAAATAATGTCCAAAAACTTGTCTTGCAATAAACCGAACATGAGGACTATTAGTGGAAATATTCTCTCACTGACTCTCAAATTTGAAGTCTCCTACCATTTCTTCTAGTGTGTGTATTTGTGTTTTCATTCCTTCAACCTTTTGCCAAAGATAACTCGGACAACTATCGGCCAAAACCAACCTTCACAATGTTGACAAGGGTTTCCCAGGAAGAGCTCTGTTGTTGGTTAGGCGTCCATATCTACAAAAAAAATTCCCCCAAGTCCCAATCTAACCTTTCTCTACTGTCGGATAGATGTTTATAGTCCCGGTAGAGATTACTAGAGTCACCTTTCCCTGTCTTCGAATGGTATTTGAAGTTGAGGTATTTGGAGGATTATTTCTTTGAAAGTATTTCTTCTTTCTTGACTAGTGATCAGTTCGAGCCACTGGTGCTTTGAGTATGCTACTTCTTGAATGTCTTCATTTTATTATTTTTTGATAGACCTAGGCAGCACTTAGACTGGTCTACCTTGGTATAAGATTCTGATCACTGTAGAGACCATTGATGTAAATGATTCATTTACTTTCCCATTCTTATCCTTTTATCCTCTCTTTCCTTACTCTTTTTTAGTCAGGTGTTGATGGAGAAGGGTTTTGAGACTGGCGGGTACCTGAGTCAATATGTTGGTGTTGGCTCTAACTAACAATTTCTTGAAAAACCAACTTTTCTAGTGTCGTACTTTAATGTATTATGCGATTTAGGATTATTAGTGTTGAACATCACCTTGATTTCTGATTAAAGGTACCACCATTTTAATCCTTGGGTACAACTTCTTGCAAGATACATTTCCTTGGAGATTTTGACTAAGAAATACCTCTGCGTCTCACCGAGGACTAGTTGGGATGAACCACTCGTCGGGGAAAATCCCCAACAAAAAATCCCCCCTCAATAAGATGAAGACCGATAAGAGGAAAAGCGGAACAAAAAGACAACATAAAGTAGAAAACTAAAAACTAAAACTAAACAACCAAAAAAGAAACTATGATACAAGAGGCCAAGGGGAACCTCTCTGCTTAGGAGCTAAAGTAATGCTTGAGAAACTAGCCATTAACTGACAATGGAACCAGATCCTCATCCAGAGTACTGATTCTAAAAGTGCTTTCCCCCAAAATTTCTGCTATTTGATAGGGACCAGGCCACACTCGCTCGAACTTTGTATGGCTGCCCAATTTTTTTTACCTTATCTCACTTGAGGACAAGATCAAAAATCTTGAAAGCTTTAATAGTGGCTCTTTTGTCAAACCAACTCTTGATAATAGCCTGATCTTTTTCTACATGCTCGAGGGCCACAATTTTCTTCTCTTCCAAATTGAGGTGGTTCATGAGCCAGATTTGCACCCTGTCTTCACCTTCAACATACAAATCCATGAATTTCAAAACCAACACTTTTAGGTTCATTAGAAAAACTGGTTGCAGACCATATACCAACTGGTAAGGGAATGTCCCCAAGGTGTTCTTTATTCGGACTTGATTGGTCCATAAAGCATATTTCAATTGCGTATGCTAATTCCTAGGATTATCATCTAGGAAGCGCTTGATTATAGTTGTCAAATTTTTGTTTGTGGACTCTGCCACACCATTTCCTTGTAGGTAATAATTAGATGAGAATTTTAGTATTACCTAGATTTCAAAGGCCCATTGTGTAAGCTCAACAGAGGAGAATGAGGGCGTGCTATCACATACTAGATAAAATGGCATTACAAACCTGGTTATAATGTGTTCCTCCAAAAATTTAGTTACCACCTCAGTAGTGCAGTTATTTAATGTCTGTGCCCTTATCTAGCATGTACAATAGTTTGTGGCTGTCAGGATATACATGTGACTTGCAGAGGATGGTGGGTTAATAGTACCAATAAAATCTAAGCCCCATTGGGCGAACATACATACCTCATATACAAGTTGTAAGGGCATTGTTGGGTTTCTTTTGCGGGTGGTGCTAGTCTAGCAAGTATGGCAAGATCTCACATATTCATTTGTATCTCTGAATAGAGTCAGCCAATAGTACCCTGCTCTCAGGATTTGGTGAGAGGTAGCTTCAGAAGATCCGTGGAATGTGCCATATTTGTCATGAAAACCAGCTAGGAGTTGTTTTTCTTCTTCTCTAACCAAGCACCTCAATTACAACTCGTCATAATTGCGCTTGTATAATTGACCATTATTCAACATATAGGAACTGTTCTTGATCCTCAAGGCTCCTCTTTGCTAGTCGTTCAATCCTTTCAAGCAGCAATTTTGGAGTAGGAAATGAACCATGTCTTGGTACCAGATATACGAGATCACCCCTTGATTTGTGTAATTTTGACATATCAAACCTTCTTCTACCTCTGTTATCAACTTTGTTAAGCCCTGGACCCTTACTAATTTTATAAATTGAATCTCAAGGTCGAATTCTTGCATAATTTCCATCCATTTCCCTTTTTATCACCCAATTCATTTGCATTAACAAAGACTACCGTTACATCCAAAACAATGCCAAACACTTTGCTCCTCAGAATGTAGTGTCAAAACTTCTTCACTGCTTTGACCAGGGCGAAAGGCTGCTTGTCTAAATTTGGGTATTTGACCTCGACATTCTTGAGCGGGAAACTCATAAATGTTATTGGCCTCTCATTTTTTTCATCTTTCTTATGTGTGAGGATTCTCGTGCATGAGTGTTCAAAAGAAAAAGAGTATACCTTAAAGGGCATAGTGTAATCTGGGATGACCAAGACGAGCACTATGGAAATGGGAGTTTTTATTTCTTCAAATGATTTCTTTTTTGGGGCAGTCCACTCAATCTTGGCATCCTTCTTTAACATGTCATTCAATGGTTTCACTATTTTTGCAAAGCCACCGATATACTTTCTTACGAAGTTTATCTTCCCAAAGAGAGATTTTAGTTCCTTTTGGCTGTTTGGTGGGGTTAATTTAAGAATGACATTTACTTGTTTAGGGTCTATCACCATCCCTGCCTCAAAGATGATATGTCCCAATAGTTTTCCCTTGGTGACTCCAAACATACATTTCTTCAGGTTGAGGGAGATTTTGTATCCCTTGCATCTTTGAATCACCCTCCATAGGTCATCTATATGGTCCACTCAGTTTTTAGATAATATCATGAGGTCATCCATGTAAATAATTATGCATTTCCCAGCTAAACTTTTGAAAGTTGTGTCCATTGCCCACTGAAAGGGTGCTCTGACATTTATTAGACCAAATGGCATTTGACGATAGGCAAATGTTCCCCATTTGGTGGTAAAAGGGGTCTTTAGTTGATCTTCTTCTTGTACCATCACCTTATTGTAGCCTGGATAGCCATCTAGGAAAGACATCATCTAGGACCCATTTACTACTTGCAATACTTCGTTTAAAGAGGGAAAGGGGTAATTGTCTTTCTGGGAAACTTTGTTCAAGTTCTAGAAATCCACACATAACCTTATCTCCCTACTCTTTTTCCTTACTGGAACCATATTTGCAATCCACGTGGAATGTCATATTGGAAAGATGATCTTGGCACCCAATAGTTTTTGAACTTCTTTCTGTATTAATGGCTCCATCATTGGGTTTATGGGTCTTTGTCATTGTCAGAAGGGTGTAGAATCTGATTTTAATGGGACATTATGTATTATGACTGAGGTGTCATAAGTCTTCAGTTAGTCGTAGTTCTAGGCTATGACATATTGGTATTCGTTGAGGAGTTGGACCATTCTTTTCTTCTCAGCTTCAGTACCAACCTTCCTAATGTGCACTTCCCTTGGGTCATCCTTCATTCTGAGGTTTTATGTTTCACATTCATCTCCCCTTGGTGTCTATGTTTGTTTTCATGACTGTCTCATCTTTATCAAAAATCCTTTCTAGTTCCACCATCCCCTTGGTTANGGCTATGACATATTGGTATTCGTTGAGGAGTTGGACCATTCTTTTCTTCTCAGCTTCAGTACCAACCTTCCTAATGTGCACTTCCCTTGGGTCATCCTTCGTTCTGAGGTTTTATGTTTCACATTCATCTCCCCTTGGTGTCTATGTTTGTTTTCATGACTGTCTCATCTTTATCAAAAATCCTTTCTAGTTCCACCATCCCCTTGGTTATGGAATTGGTTCTTAGGTTTATGACACCCTGATCTTCAATTTTCTCTTGTTTAGTTGCCTCATCCATTCCCTCTGATTCTTCATCAATAACTTGTTTTTCGAACACCCCTACACTCACGATGAATTCATGTATGTTTTGGTCATCATGGAAGACTTTTAAATTCAAGATATTGTTTGGGATCATCGGCGAGATTATGAATTCAACTGAAAACCTTTTTAGTTTGGAATTTTTCATAGGGTGTAACAAACTGGCAGACACTATCAGTGCATCCGCCATGACATTCTTCCTCCTCGGGATAGACTTGATATTGAATGCTTCAAAGTCTTTGATCAAATCCCATACCCTATTTATATAGGTTATCAGCCTTTTGTCATTGCAAGAATAAGTCTGTGAACCTGCTTGACAACAAACTATGAGTCACCTTCTACCACCACATCTTTTATCCCCTTCTCATGCGCAAGGAGAAGACCTCGAGCCAGCGCTTTATATTCTGCAACATTGTTAGTACATAAAAATTACAATGTATACATTGTGTAGTAGGACTTACCTCTCAAGTTAACTAGTTTAATTCCTGTGCTAGCTCCTTGTTTACACTTGTAACCATTGAAACACAGTTTCCATATTTGGTGTAGCTTGGCCGAGATTGGTTTGGGCTGAAACTTGTGTTGGATTTTTGTTGTTTCCCATTTCAATATTTTACCTTCTTCATTATCTGAAGAAGTCACTCCTTCTTTACCTTCCCTTTGCGCGTCCTCAGAACCTGAAGACTTCACATCTTCAGCACCCTGAGTAGGTTGGGATTTATTGTAGGGTGGTAAGGCCATGTCCTCTGAAGAACTTCATTCAATGCCTTCATTGTGCGTGAAGCTTTTTCCATCTGAATCTTATCCTTCACTTTGAATATTTGTTTGAGGAATACAATTGAAAGAACCACCTCTAGTTGATATAGTATTGCTAGAGGTATCCAACATGGGATTCTTGTCACCCAACCCTTGACTCTAATTTTTTTTGATTGGTGGGGTAGTTTGGGTCAGTACTCGAGATAATGCATCTAAACATCTTGCACATGTCAATTCTAAGTGACTCAAATGGTGTATCCAAAAATACCCTAACAATAACAGGATGTTGGGATCTACATCACGACCCAAATGTTTCAAACTTGTCGTCATACTTTTGATAAAACCTTGAAAAACATCATCATCCAGATGAAACTCTTGTAGACATCGTACAAGATTGTTATCAATATCTTTGATTTCTTGGATTTGGAACATAAGAACCTTGTCCAACCGATATGTGCCTAGGTCTATTTGGGTCAACAAGACCTCGTTTGGGGCATTGTAATCTGTAATCATCTTCTTGAGTTTAGGTTCGACGTCGATCTTGATTTGATTATTTAGTCCCTTCCAGGGAAACCATAGCTCTGTAAAATCAGTGGAGAGTCACCCTCTTAAACGCTTAGTCCATTCTCTACTTAGTAATATCCCATAAGTTTCCAGGATATCAACAATGTGTATGTCAATATGCTCTTGTACTCTTGGATCAGGAACTAGTTGGATGTGTACATCTTTTAGCACCCTAATCACTCTAACCTCTATTTTGTCCAATTGTATCACCACCATGTTAGTCGCCTGAGGAATCATTCCTAACTTTTGGCATATGGAGAGTGACATAACATTACAGGAATCCCCTGAGTCGATCAAGCAATTATGCAAATTTTTACCAAATATACGTAGACTTAGTAGGAACGGGGGACTTCCAGCTTATCTTTGAACATTATTGGGAATGCCTCCGAGGTATTTACACTTGATGTAGGGGTCTATGCCTGGTTGGTTATAGTACCTTCCTTAGAATGGTCTAGGGATTTCAGGAGTGCTTCTCTTTGGGATTGACAACTTTGCAACATGTCAAATGTTGAGATGTTAGCCTTTGTCCTTTTCAATTCCTCAACCGCGTTATATTTTCCAGCTGACCAAGTAGGGTTTTTGTTCATAGTGAGCACATTTGGTGGTAATGAAGTGGAAACACTCAAACCCTTTGGTGGTTATGGGTTTTTTCTAGCCTGTAAGTCAAGTGGTGTTAGTTGTTTCCCTAGGGGAATACCATCTATGAGAGGTTCCTTTTGATTCCTCAAATTATATGGGCTCCGGTGATCAAATATGAAAAGCATGAAATTCAGAGTACTCGGGCTCTCTTTCACTTTGGAATAGAACCACAAACTCCTCTTCCTATGGGATTTTGCCATGACCTTCTCCTATTTTAGATTCATAAGAGTCAAACACAATTGCATTAAACTGAACAAGGGGCTCCTCAGAATTTTGTGGTGGTTGGTTATCACTTCCATACCTGTGATTATCTTGGTACGAGCTTATAGTTCCAGCAAAAATTATATTAGCAGTCTCATATGTGTTGGAATTATCGGTTGGTATACTGCCATTATAGGGTCAGGTATTCCAATACCTATTGGATCGTTGCTTCCCAAATGGTTTATCGTGAGATTTATTGTTGCTGCTATTACCATATGTGTTATAAAATTGATTTCTATTCTAAGAATAAGTGTTTGGATCAGCAGGTGGTCATTGTTACCCACCTTGGTTTTGAGATGGATTTAGCTTCATCCTACTGAGCTTGTTGGTTAGTTGAGACAAAAAAATTTTCATGGCATCCAAATCGGATGCCAAATGATTGTCTGGATCACTAGGAGGCACAATTCATTTCTCAAAGAAAGCACCTTTGTGGGCTTCGTAGCCAGGATAGGTGATGGTTTGGGGTGGGGCACAAAGTGGATGTGTTGAAATTGAGTTTATCAAAGTCATGTGATTAGTGAGAGCTTGATTGCCTATTGAAAATTGATTTAGGGAAACAATGTTACCCAAAGTAGGTGGAGTACCAAAGTTCCCTCCTCCCTGCAGATCCATTTGTTGCATGAATGTTATGGCTCCATTGTACACCTTCTCCATTGTGTCTCTATCTATAGGTTGGAGACTTCTTAGGAAGATAGAAGTGAAAGGGTCCAAGGCTTTGAAGAAATCTTGTATGGAAGCCGCTTTAGGTAAAATATAGGGAGGCTCCAAATTTTTATGCATCTTTTGGAAGAGATGATTGAATATAGCAATGGGTTCATTGTGAACCATCCTTGTGGTTATGAATTGGTGGTGCAAAGTAGCAGGGTCCACATATAACTTGAATTTATTCAGGAAATTGGTCTCAAATTTTAGTCGTGTAGAAACGTATCCACATGGTAGATTCATATACCAGTTGTATGTAAACTCACCCAGTGTGTATGGAAACACACAACAAATGACATCTTGGTTCACAATCTCTTTGTGATTGAAAATTTCTTTGAAGGCATGAATATGTTGTTCTGTCTTTATACACAAAATGGGTGCAGAACTTCTCAGGATTTTTGAGTAGTTCATGAAGTTGGCCGACGAAGTTCAATGGAGAGCTTTGTGCACTAGTGAAGAAAGTCATTGGACAAGGCTATTGAAAATTCTAATTTTTATTATTGGTTATGGTAATCGTCGGGGCAACAATATGGGATTGTTGACCAAGTAGATTTTGTGACTCATTGAGGTGGTGAGAGGGATTCACTTTCATTTTTCCCTTGTCGCTGTGAGCTTTGTGATAGTGGGTAATGTCAAGGAACTCAACCTTCTCTGGGGATGATCTGATTACTCACTTGAACTTCTCTGGCGAGAAAGATCTGATATTATCTAGCCTGTTGATATCTAGCCCTCCTAGCGCCACTTCTATTGAGCGTTGTTTTTACACAAGTCAATTGCTAGTAATTTGAGATATGAATTCCCCTCTTAAAAGAATAATGAATTTATTCCCAAGATTCTCTTTGGTCGTGGTACAACCACTTGGTAAACTCAGTTGAAGATAAATGTGAATGTTCACGAAGAGGCCTTTGCTAGTTCATTTTAACTTCAAGCTGCAAAACAAACTTTAGTACTCTTTTTGTATTTTCTCAATTTTCAATGTATGCAATTTCCTAATGATGTGAATCTAACTTTACAACCTATTATGATTACCTATCTTAACCAATTTCAAATAAAGATCAAAATATTTGAGTAACAAGAATTGTGAGCTAATTTACTTAAATGAAATCTAACAGACATAAACCATCGTAGAATCATGCTTGCAAATTAAATGATGAAAAAGATGGAAACCCACTAAACACGAATCATATCATATCACAATTCTATGTTCAGGAGATGCAATCTTTTGAAGAAATGTTTACCTATATGCAATATTTTCCAAAATCTATTAGATCGTGAAGCTACCAGATGCATGAATGCACAAGACATATTTATCTTTAAATTTGTAAAACAGATCTTTCCAATCAATCATCATAGCAAGATGAAAAAATAACAACAAACTCCAACTAATTGATAGAAGATGCATTCACTATAAAACACAGTTGACTCTTTGAAAGAAATGTACATGCATGCACAATTTTTTTAATTTCCCATAGATAGCAGAATAATCACACCATGAATGAAGCACCAACAACATATAGCTTTTATTGCATAAAAATCCGCTCTTAATTACATTAGTATGATTAAATATATAGCGTTTCAATTACAAAACTTAGAAACCCGAAACTAGGGTTTCATTTACACTAAAACAACAAAATAAAGCTAAATCTAAAGCTTACTAAATCAAAACTATTCCTAAACTGATTGCTAACAATTTTGCATTGATTTCCATCTATGTATACACCAAATACATGCAAAATCATACTAGAATCAACCCCTAAAATGAAGAAGTTTGAATTGTAGTTCCACTATTTCTTCTCCTTATTTGTACACAATTGATCTTTTCTTTGATGTTCACACCCAAAATGTATGGGTTCAACTAATTTTATGATGTGCAACTGATAGAAGACCCCTTGACTTGCAAAAATGAACTCCAGTTTGCATGCAATATGATTTGAAACAATTTCTTCATGCAAATTTCTTTCACGCCAGAATGACCCAAAAATTTCAGACCTCGACCTCCACTTTGAAAATTGGAGATCAAAAAATTGGCTAAGTGTGGATCTTGAGCACCCTTGAAATTTCATACTTTCGAAGTCTAAAAGTCCAAAAAACTTGATATGGCCAAATGACTCAGTATCAAAAATTTCCCTTTGCAAAAAATTGAATAAATCCTAAAACGAAACACTTAGTCAATCTCGGAGGATGTCTAGATGGGCCTTTCGGAGTCTCTGGACTATAAAGTCTGCAACTTGAATACCATTAAGGTGATGTTATTTCTTCTCCCTTAAAGTATGTTCTTTCTTCTCCCTTAAAGTGGTCAACAATGAGGCAAAGAACTTGACTTCTTCTTCATGTTCCAACGTTCTCTGCATATCATCCTTGAAGTGGAACAATTGTTGGAGGTCTTCCTTGGTATTCAAACCTGCCAAAATCCTCCTAAATTATTGCACAATGTCCTTTACCGGGCACAATATTTGGTTTTCATCATCTTCATATAGGTCCAAGTCTATGCCTATGAAGAATTTTTCTATCTGCTCGACCCACATCATGACTCATTTATGCCTCTTGCTGATCTTTCCCAGGCATTTCTTATAGATCTTAACTATCTTGGCTATGTCCTTAATCCAGGTCTCAAAATTGTCCAGCTCTGATCCCTCATACAATTTATCCAAAATTTGAAAGCTTTGCTTCCTTATTATTTTTAGGTCCCTATGAACCTTCTACCACCTCTCGATTTGAATATCTAGTCCTTCCTCTTTTCCCATCATGTCCACCAATTTGGTGACCTCCTTGAGGATGACTCAAAAAGGCTTCATGATTTTTCTAATGGTGTTCTCTCCTAATTTCTCAAAATCAGTCATCCATGTTAGAATAACTAAGAGGGGCGGGGGCGGGGGGTGAATCAGTGGCCTCAAAAATTAATCCTTAAATCAACCCAAAAACTTATTACCACATTTATAAGCCTCTAGTTATATTCAGTCCAATAAGATGAATGCCTTGAAATACTTATATCAAATTACTACTTATTGAAATGCTTTGTAATACCTTCTACTATATCTTTACTGATAAGCAGTCTTTCTATTTACCGAAATACAGTAAATAACTAGTGTATACTGATCAATCTAGATTTACTTATGTGAAATGCAAAACAATAAAGTAATGACTCGTAGACACATTAACACATGGATTTTTAACATGGAAACCCTGTTAAGGGAAAACCCACTAGGACCGGTAACCCAAATTTTCACTCTTCTGAAGTGAGCTCGGTGAAGAGCCAACCCTGTTAAAGGTTACAAACACACTGTTAGGTGTGACCTTGTTAGAGGATTTAAATGAATAGTTTGTCACTTAGTATCTGGCATCTAATGCTACCATCCTTGATCAAACACTCACTTGGCCTATCAATAGGTATCGGGCATATCCAATGCTACTTTGCATGATCAAAATTTTTGATACTCCTTGGGATGTATCTCAATTAGAAAAGACTTTTAAGTCCTGCTTGGTTAATAGACTTGATGCTTCAGTGGTTAAACTAAAATAGTAAATTGATCTGTTCACATATACAACTAGAATTGCATATTTTCAGATCTATTGTAAGTGCATTACCTTTCTAATCAATGTTATCAATTCAATACCTTTGCTCCACAATGTTCTTCTTTGTGATGTTGTATCACTGTTCGTCGGTGTCTGCAAAATTTAGCTCTTTCCTCAGCTTGATTGATCAGGCCTGAATGAAGACTTTCTTCTCCTTCAGAATCTCTTCAGCATATATTCTCTTGTCACTCCCCTTATTCACATTGAATAAGCTTGTCTCTTATATAGAAATGATTTCACCGTTTCTTGGCTTTCTTGATCTTGGCGTGATCCACAATTCTCACTAATTAGATTTAAAGCAAAACTCCTAATTTATCTCGTAGAGACCTCCTTGCCAACTGGACTAAGAAGCTTTAAATCCTTTACTTATCTATGGCTTTATCTTGTCGATTAAAACAATGATAAGTACCAGTTAAGTCTATATTTAGCTCTTGATAGCTAAGCATTTTGTCATTTCTGAACTCTTTGTTATGTCCGTCAACAATTCAGCTAGTCATCAGTGACAACTGACTGTTCTGTCGGTGAGACTTCAGTTGTCTTCGGGATCTCCATCTTGTTGTCTATCCGTTGGGAAACACTGTAAATTTTCCCATCGGGTTACTCTTCTTTTTCTCGTTGGGTAACACTGTGACTTTTCTCTCATTGGTTTACTCTGTTCGTCAGTGTGCACTCTATCGGTGTATACAGTCACTTTGTGAATACTTGACTTTTATGTATTACTAATAGCATATCCTTTGATTCATTGGCTCTTTGAAGTCTTTAGAAGTATGTACATGACCATACAAATTATATCAAGTTGACATCAATGACAATACAATACATTAACTGATTTAATGTCTTGCATTAACTTTCTATGTCTCTGTGATCATCAACTTAATATCTTCAAACATTCAATCAATTATAGTTCATCAATCTCTCCCTTTGGCATTGATGGAAACACACTACATTATCACACTATATTATCTCTAATACAATATGAAATATAATAGTTGAAGTTCATCAAACTACCAATCTCATGTACTATAACCAATACAAATATATGGTCCTCGGTAAGCTCACATAGCTTAGATTTGATTCTTGCAGTTCTCTTTCTGTCTTCAATCCCTTCACTGGATAGATGTAGAATCTTTCTTCTTCTAATTTGATGTGTTCTCTCCTTGTGTCAAACTCTCTCCCTTTGACTGTTCTTTTCTTTTGATGTTTATTCTCTCTCTTGTCAGCAATCTCTCCCTTTGTATGTACTCTCCCTTTCTGGTTACATCTCTCCATTTGGATAATGTGATATGATAATGGATATAATATCTCCCTAATGTGATGATGGATATAATCTCTCCCTTTGACAGCAATGCCAAACAAATATTTGACAGTAATGCCAAACAATCCTTTCTATCCATATTATACTCCTTGAATTTCCCAGTCCATTAAAAATACAATAAATCTGGTGCTTGGAGTAGATAAGTACCTTGTTGTGTACCGATGTGTCATTGAAGTCCATCTCTTTACTTGCATCAACATGAATGATATTTTGATAATATGTAGGTTGATGCAGCCTTCTAGTCATCTTACTGACCAGTAGACAAGGGTCTGACCCCTAGTCTCTTTCTCAAGTACTCAAATGTATCCTTGGGCAGTGGCTTGGTGAAGATATCAACTAATTGTTGTTTTGATTGCACATAYTCAAGTATCACCTCATTTTCTTGAACTTGTTCTCTCAAATATTGATACTTGATGGCAATATGCTTTGTCTTAGCATGCATGAATGGATTCTTGGAAATGTTTATTGCACTGGTATTGTCACAATATATAATTACTAGTTCAAGAATTTTCATAGGCATACCTTCCAGTAACTATTTTATCCATGCAATATTTGAGCATTTTGCAGCACTAACAACATAATCTGCTTCTGCAGTAGACTAAGAGATGCATCCTTGCTTCTTGTTGATCCATGTGACAATTGTGTCTCCCATAAAGAATGCTCCTTTAGTTGTGCTCTTTTGGTCATCAATGTTTCCAGCCCAATCAGCGTCGGTAAAGACCTTAAGTTCAAATTTGCCTTATCTTCTATACCATAAGCCATAATCCTTGGTATTCTTCAGATATCTTAGGATTCCTTTCACAGCAGTCATATGTGATTCCTTGGGATTAGCAGAAAATCTTGCAACTATTTCTACTGCATGTGCAATATCTGGTCTAGTATGTACAACATACATGAGTTTGCCAATCATTAATCTGTACAAAGTCTGATTTACCTCAGGCGACTTTTCCTCCTTTGTCAGCTTACATCTAGTTGCCAGCGGTGTTCCAACTGGCTTGGAATCTTCCATTTTAAATATTTTCAGCACTTCCTTGATGTATTTGGATTGTGTAAGGAAAATGCCTTCATCTTGTTGCATGATCTACAGGCCAAGAAAGAACTTGATCTCTCCAAACATAGACATCTCAAAATATTTTCTCATTTCATTTGCAAATGATTTTCATAGCATATCATTGCCTCCAAATATGATGTCATCAACAAATATTTTAGCAATCAAAATGTTAGCATCAATATCTTCCTTCAAATAAAGATTAATGTTTTCACTAGCTCTTACAAATCCAATACTTATGAGATAGGAATAAGTTTTTTATACCAGGATCTTGGTGCTTGTTTCAATCCATACAAGGATTTGTGTATTCTACATACCATGTTCCTCTTGTCTGGATCAACAAACCCTTCTGTTTGTTCAATGTATACCTCTTCCTCAAGTATTCCATTTAGGAATGCAGACTTGACATCTATTTGGTATACCTTGAATCCTTTATGTGCATCATAAGCAAGTAATATTCTCACTCCTTCTAGCCTAGCAATGGGTGCAAAGGTTTCTCCATAGTCAATCCCTTCTTCTTGTGCATACCCCTTGCATACTAGTCTTGCTTTGTTTCTTGTGACTTCTTCATTCTCAATTCAATTTATTCATAAATATCCATTTTGTACCGATGACATTCTTGTCATCTAGTCTTGGTACAAGTGTCCATGTCTTGTTTTTATCAATCTGATCAATTTATTCATTCATAGCACTAATCCTTTCTTCATTATCAAGTGCAGCATTCACAGATTTTGGTTCAAAATCACAAATTAGACATCTTGTGTTTAGAGACTTACTTTTGGTTCTCATACCAGGCTTCTTGTCTCCAATGATCTAGTTTTGTGGATGGTTCCTTCTGACATGCCTGGAAAGTACAGGTTCAATTCTTTGTCTACCATCTTGATCATCATTTTTTCCTTCATTCTGATCTTCATCGCTTGGTACATCATCTTGAGCAATATCCTAATTTTTGGTATTTGCAGCCTGATGCTCGGGTGCAATATTCTGTTGCTCGGGAGCTATACATTGTTGCTTGGGTAGAGTGTCAGGTTCTTCATTGTAAACAAACATGTTGTAGTCCTCTAGTTCTTTTGTGCTTTCCTTTTCATTCTTCTCTGCAAATTCATCTATTTTTACATTTTTACTTTCAACAATTTTGTGAGAGGCTTTATTGAGACATTTATAAGCCTTTCTCTTGGTGGAATACCCTAGAAAGATCCCTTCATCACTTTTGGAGTCAAGCTTTCCATTTCTATCATCTTTTAAGATATAACATTGACTACCAAAGATCTTGAAGTAACTTAAATTGGGTGTGTAACCATACCATAGCTCATAGGGTGTCTTCTTGGTGTCTTTCTTCAATTGTACTCTATTCAATGTGTAAACAACAATAGTGACAGCTTCCCTCCAGAAGATTTGGGTGATGCCTTTCTCTATCATCTATGTCCTTGCACAATCAACAATGGATCTGTTCCTTCTTTCAGCAATTCTATTTTGTTGTGGTGTTCTCGGCGCAGAAACCTATCTTTTGATTCCATGCTCATTGCAGAAGTTAGTGAATTCATCTGAAATAAATTCCCCTCCTCTATCTGATCTTAAGCATTTCAATTCCTTACCACTTTGTTTTTATACCATTGTTTTGTACCATTTAAACATCTTGAATGCTTCTGATTTATCTTTTAGAAACATAATTGTCATCATTCTAGAGTAATCATCAACAAACAGAATGAAATATCTATCACCATAGTAACTCTTTGTCCTCATTGGTCCACATAGATCAGTATGGACTAATTCTAGAATGGCATCAGATGTATGGGTTTGGCTTTTGAAACTAGATTTTGTCATCTTACCTTTTTGACAATTTTTGCACATGATATTGTCGGGCTTAGTCATCGTCGGTAAGCCTCTTACATTTCTCTTTGTGCTTATCTTTACCATTGACATCAAAACTTACATGACACAATCTTTTATGCCACAACCATATGTCTTCGTTTCTAGCCATTAAGAAAGTGGTGTCAGTATCAGTCAGATAGAATAAGTTACCTTTTGTCTGCTCACCGGTACCAATCAACCTTCCTGATTCATTGAAGATCTTTGCCTTCTTATTTTCAAATGCTACTCTGTGACCTGAAGTATTTAGCTGAGAAACACTCAATAGATTATAATTCAATCCTTTCACCCAATAAGAATTTTCATATTTTATCAGGTTATTCAAAATTATAGTTCCTTAACCTTCAACTGGACAAGGTGTACAATTACCCATTCTTACTGAACCACCATTATAGTATTCAAAAGTCTCAAACTTTTGTTTGTCACCGGTCATATGGTGAGTGCAGCCATTATCTATGATCTAGACATCATTTTTACTAACTTTATATATGAGTGCAGTTTCTACATACCTTTCTTCATTTTCATCTGAATCATCTTTTACTGCCACAAAAACCATCTCGATGTCTTCATCATATTCGGTGTCAGTATCTTCATCTTTTCATGTAGCTAGGTAACTGGCCTTCTTTCCTTTGTCCTTGTAGTCTCAGGTATTTCTTCTTTCTGATTTTTGGTTGCTTCTGTAATCTCGGTTATCACCTCTGTCAAACTTCTTTTCAAATGACCTTTTATTTACCTTTGCCTCGCTGCATTCTTCTAGCCATCAGTGCTTCAATTTCATCAAGATCTTATTCTTCACTTTCACTTTCACTATCTTTTCTCATAGTGTGTTTATGACTTGATTTACTTATCTCATAGAAGATTTGAATGCAGACTCTATGTTTGGTAAGACACTATTATCAAAGTTATTCATCTCAAATGAAATCAGTCTTCCAATCAAACTATCTAGAGTAACATTGTTATTTTCTATTGCTCTCATTTCTTGTATGGCAGATACTCTAATAGCATAAGTAGGCAGTAAGGTTCTTAGAATTTTACTTACCATTGTCTCTTCATCTAGTACACCTCGAACTTCTCGGATAGCATTGGCTACCTCTTTGATTCTTGTGTTGTACTGGTGATGTTTTCACCTTCTTTCATTCTGAGATCATCAAACTTTTCTCTAAGGATTTCTACCTTGGCTCTCAAAATATTTTTATCACCACCATGTACAAGCTTCAATTTATCCCACATCTTTGCAATTATGCATGCTTTGACATCTTCAAATTCAGCATTGGAGAGTGAGGAAGCAAGCTCTATTATCATGCAGTTGTGCTCATGCTTCTCTTTCATTTGTTCAACTGTGAGTGCTCCTGTGGGCAACACATATTCAATATCTAAGTATTGAGTAACATCATTTCCAATACCTGATAAGTGGAGTCTTATCTTGCTTTTCCATGAAGCAAAGTTGTCTTTGTTCAACTTGGGCACATCTCGTATGTTCATCTTGTGATCTTTAGCTTGAGCTGTTAAACTCCCTTTCTAAGAACACGATCTCTGATACCAATTGTTAGAATAACTGAGAGGGGGAGTGAATCAGTGGCCTCAAAAATTAATCCTTAAATCAACCAAAAAACTTATTACCACATTTATAAGCCTCTAGTTATATTCAGTCCTATAAGATGAATTCTTTGAAATACTTATATCAAATTACTACTTGTCGGAATGCTTTGTAAAAAATTCTACTGTATGTTTACCAATAAGCAGTCTTTCTATTTACCGAAATACAATAAATAACTAGTGTATACCGATCAATCCAGATTTACTTATGTGAAAAGAAAAACAATAAAGTAATGACTCATAGACACATTAACACATGGATTTTTAACGTGGAAACCCTGTTAAGGGAAAAACCACTGGGACCGGTAACCCAAATTTTCACTCTTCTAAAATGAGCTCAGTGAAGAGCCAACCCTATTAAAGGTTACAAACACATTGTTAGGTGTGACCTTGTTAGAGGATTTAAATGAATAGTTTGTCACTTAGTATCTGACATCTAATGCTACCATCCTTGATCAAACACTCACTTCACCTGTCAATAGGTATTGGGCATATCCAATGCTACTTTGCATGATCAAACTTTTTGATACTCCTTGGGATGTATATCAATTAGAAAATAATTTTAAGTCCTACTCGGTTAAGAGACTTGATGCTTCAGTGGTTAAACTAAGACAGTAAATTGATTTGTTCACATATACAACTAGGATTGCATATTTTCAGATCTATTGTAAGTGCATTACCTTTCTGAACAATATTATCAATTCAATACCTTTGCTCCACACTATTCTACTCTGTTATGTTGTACCATTGTTCGTCGATGTCTGCAGAATTTAGCTCTTTCCTCAGCTTGATTGATCAGGTCTAAATGAAGACTTTCTTCTCCTTCAAAATCTCTTCAGCATCTATTCTCTTGTCACTCCCCTTATTCACATTGAATAAGATTCTCTTATATAGACATGATTTCACCATTTCTTGACTTTCTTGATCTTCGAGTGATCCACAATTCTCGCTAATTAGATTTAAAGCAAAACTCCTGATTTATATTGTAGAGATCTCCTTGCCAACTGGAATAAGCAGCTTTAAATCCTTTACTTATATGTGGCTTTATCTTGTCGATTAAAACAATGATAAGTACCAGTTAAGTCTATATTTAGCTCTTGATAGTTAAGCATTTTGTCATTTCTGAACTCTTTGTTCTTTCAGTCAATACTTCAGTTAGTCGTCGGTGACAACTAACTGTTCCGTCGGTGAGACTTCAGTTGTCTTCGGGATCTTCGTCCTGTTGTCTATCCATCAGACAACACTGTAAATCTATCTGTCGGGTTGCTCTATGCTTTTGCTCGTCGGGTAACACTGTGACTTTGTTCTCGTTGGTTTACTTTGTCCGTCAGTGTGCACTTCATCGATGTATACAGTCACTTTGTGAATACTTGAATTTTATGTATTACTTATAGCATAGCCTTTGATTCATTGGTTCTTTGATGTCTTTAGCAGTATGTACATGACCATACAGATTATATCAAGTTGACATCAATCACAATACAATACATTAACTGATTTAAAGTCTTGCATTAACTTTCTATGTCTCTGTGATCATGAACTTAATATCTTCAAACATTCAATCAGTTATAGTTCATCGATCCAATCTATACATGCCTGAATGAAAGAATTGATTGCACATGTCGTAAATCTCGGGGTAGTGCTTTTCTCTAAGATGACCTATAATGAGGCCTCTGGGAAGTCTAGGTCAATGGGACCTGCTATTTTAACAATGAAATTCTTCAATGCTTCACTCTATTTTGTTAATGATTTTATCTTTTCTCTGTCCTTGTCCATGAATCTGAGGGCATGTTTCAAAGCTAATGCTACCAATGTTTTTCTCCCTTCTCTGGTGGGTTCACCTAGGTCCACCTCTTCAAATGTGTAATCTTCTAGAGTTCTTTTCAACTCACTAGTCCTGATGGTGGGTACTGCAACTTGTGCCTTCCATTGACTCTTGTGGTCCTAAGTGACGTAGGGCATTATTCTTGCTAGGGCGTTGGATTCACCCTTGCGGAAGGTTTAGCCATAAAATTTTATGGTTGTGTCCTCCTTCTTGGTGTAAACCCTTATCCTTGGTTGTATTTCCTTGGTAAGCCATGTGGGTTTAGTAAAAGCAATGACCAGTTCATATGGGGCAATCTTTAGGATAGAGGTTGTCTCTTATGCAGTTTGGGCCTCTATTTTTTTCTCCCCTTCTGCTTACTTTTCCAAAGATTCCCTTATCCCAAAAATTTCCTCATCCTCCATCCCCTCTTGCATTTCCTCTTCTTGTTTCTCCCTAGTGGTGGTATTTAGCTCTTCAGGTTCCTCCTCACGGGGAGGGGTACTTTCTTCCCTTATAGATTCTTTCTCTTCTAGGGGATTTTCAACATCTTCCAANGAAATTGTCAATATTTCTGCCTAGAGACCTGTTACATGTCTCTCCCTTGTCCGCGAAGATGGTGTTGACCTTGTGGATGAAGGGGCTTGGGAAATTGGATTTGAAGAAGAAATGGGAGCAAAAGGTGAAGGCAAGGAAATTTGAATGGAAGGTGGATGAGTGGGAATTTGAACAAAAGGTGGAGGAGTGGAAAAATGAATGGAAGGCAGAGGAGTGGGTGCATGATTTGGAATTATTAGAGGAAGAGTGGGAGTGGGAGGTGAGTGGATGAAATATTTTATGCATCTTTGTCCTTCCCAGTCTCCTTATCTATGATTGTTTCCTTAGGCAGCTCTCCTTTCTCTATTTGTGATGCCTGGATATTTGGGAGCCCTGGGGTAACTTGTACCTCTACCTCCTTGTCTATGTCTACAGACTCCATGGTGGATGAAGGCATTTTTGTATCCATGTTCTTCCCCGAGTCTGATTCCATGAGTGTTATTTCAACCATGGGGATTGTAAATTGGGACAAAGGAGGAGTAAGAGTAACTTGTGGGACCAATGGTACCTGCCCCCAACATTTACTTCCACAGTGTGATCAAGTGGGTCTTTCATTTGATCCTTGTATCCTACCCGATTCTAAAAGTCGGAGATATAAAACTTGTTGGGACAAAGGGAATCTTGGCGACCTCCTTGTTCCGCTTGTGCTCTTGTTTCTACATCGATCGAGACATCTTCTAGATCTTTTCTTTTGAGGGTATTTGCCCTTGATCGTGTTGTCCTTGCTAAACATGTATCTTCTTCGTGTTCTTGTTCTTCTTCTTGCAAGGTCTCCAACTGTGGAGATACATAAGATATCTTTCTTTTGTAAAATCTCCTCCTCTCTTCTTGGGTAGCCCTGGGTCCAGTGAATTTCACAGTTGGAGACCAACCTGTACTAGAAGCCTGCCTTTGTGATTGATCAGGAGGTGGGGATATACTACCATTCATTCTCATCTTTTCTGGTTTAGCTTTTGGATTTGAGCCATATACCATCGGGATATACTACCATTCATTCTCATCTTTTCCGGTTTAGCTTTTGGATTTGAGCCATATACCATCGGGTGGTCATTCTTGTACACTGTCTCTGATTTCTGAGGGACTACCTCTTTAAACCTGGGAATTACTACTCTCTCTCCCTTTTGCTTATCCCCTTTGGAGGGTGGGTCCAATTGTGGCTTCATTGGCACAGGGTTCATGTTGAATGGCCTTTTTATCCAGTCCTTGGTGGTCTCTAGCACATGCCTAGCCTTGAAATCAATAATGCCATTCTCCTCCTTATCTACTTCTGCGTTCAGGATGGCCCTTGTATATATCTTGTCTTCATTGTATAAAGGATCCAATACATTTTATGTCTCCATGTCTCATACCTTGCAAGGATTGTTGAGCTCTAGGGCAACTTGTGCAAGTTCAAGGGACATTCTGCAATAGTCCCGGATACTGACTTCGTAGTCGTCTATATAGTTCATCCAGTGATCCTCTAGGTGAGGCTCATGAACAGAATGTATGCCCATAAAATGACTGTAGGTACCAATGGGGTCAAACATGGTCCTGACCAGCGCAAGGGATTGTTAGGGACATTCATCCCACTCAAATGCAAGAGACTTGCATACTTTCATGTCATGTAGACAATGGGGACCAGTTGATTGAGGGAAGTCCCAACAGTGCTTCTTCTTCTGTTTGATGTTCTCATAGGCATCAGAAAGCTGCCTAGCCATCTCCAAAATAATTATCCAGTCAAAAGATATTAGGGGAGCTTCTTTGGTGCCAGAGTACATCCTGTCACTCTAATATATGTGAAAGTTTTAAATTGAATGTAATAAGCTCATATTGCTCAGACTTTAGTAGCTACCTCCTCCGAGAGCCTCTTTGCATAACCCCTTCAATGGAACGGATAAATGCGAAGATGAAAGCATCATTTACAGTCCTATAATCTAGGCTATTGTTGTCCATCTTCTCTTTTCTGACCTGTTGAGGGTACATGGTGAATGGCCATGCATTTGGCTGACCAAAGGCTCCTCTTTTTACTTACCCCGGGTACTCTGCCCTGGCTACTAACAAGTAAACGACATATGAAGTTGTGTAGTAATGGGGGTTGTGTTTCACTGCTATTAATTGCTCATACAGGTTATCACTCTGGATAGTAGCCCAATCCAATCTAGCTCTCCTCCCCTTGATCCTTTTAATCAATAAAATCATCCATTACTCAAGTTGGATGGATTGAGGAAGTCCATATAACCTACTGAGCATAGTGATTGCATCCTGGATATCATCCTTTAAGTATCCCCTTCTCATGTCTATTCTTTCCAGCTTATTCTTAGGAAGGGGTTGAGTCAAGTATTCTTTGTTCAAAATCTCATAAGCAGATAGGGTGTCGTTCCTAAACCATTCTAAACCTTTTGTTGATGGAAAAGTCATAAAATCTATCAACCCCCTTCGGCAAGTGGAAGACATCCTCAATGTTATCTGGCATGATGTCAAGGACAATATCTCCTTTTAATTCTTTACTACCCTTTCATCTAGGATGTAGTGTTTCACAAAATTCATGATGTGATCTGAAGACAGGACGGACACTGGGTGTGTTGCACCATTGAAAAGACTTGAAAGCATTGGAGCAGTGCAGTCAGCTGATCTTCCATTGGGGTTGGCACATCTGGTGAGAAAATAATTCCATTCTACATTTCCGATGTCATTATCAGTGACCTCATTGTGGAGGTTCCCGACCCTACAGGAAACATGATACCCTTTGAACATGTACTTCATTGGTGAGTCGGCTACCTTTTCTAGCATTCTGCAAGAACACATGCAACTATTAGTAAAACCTTATTGGAAACAACTACAGACTAAGCAAGCACAAAAACACCTAGAAAACCAAGCCCAAAAGATTGAAACCATCAGGAAAAAAACTTGATGTGACTCTTCGGACATTCGGAGGTGCGGACACCGAAGACATAATCAGTCTCCGAAAGGCTGAAAGATGGGGTTCAACGAATGCTTGGTTTCTGAGTTTCAGAGTGTGAAAGGGCAAAGGAAAACTCGGTGTGCAAAAGTGAGAAAGGGCGAAAAGGTAAGCAGAAGTTTTTTAGATTAGTTTCAGTGTTTTAGTATTTCAGAGTTGGAATGATTCGTCGAAGGCCAAAAGGTCGAAAGTGCAAAATGAGTTAGGCCAATTCTGTCTTTGGTGTTTTGGTGTGTGAAGGATGCGAAGATCTTTGGAGGCCAAAATTATAACATGTCTAACATGTACTTAGCCAATTTCGATGTTTTGTCGAGTTTCCTAAGTAGAGATTTTGGCCTTTCAAAGACCAAAAAACTAGGGACCGCAAACCATCTAGAGACAAAACACAAAAAACTCTAGACTAGACACTTAAAAGGCTCAACATCAAGCAACACAAACCCAAAGAATGATGACTAAACAACCTAAAGGAATAAAACCCTAGCCCTAGAACTAGCCACGACAACGAAAACCTTTAAACGAAAGCACAACCCAAAAAAGAAAGCAAAGTCGAAACCCTACCTGGAAATACGAGGGTACAAGAAGAAAACATGATGATCTCGACAAGAAGGACGCACACAACCAACTCTAACTAAACCAGAAGAAAGAAAGTCGCGCGCCAAAGACACCAACAAAATTGGAGCTCGAAGGAAAAAACTGCAGAATGAGGAAAATGACAAACCCTTAACCACTTTATAGACATTCAGAGTTGATGATGTCATCATTAGGTTTGAGACTTTCGAAGGCCAAAAGTCCAAAGCCCATAAGTCACATGTCGTCAGAGCTTCAAACTTAAAGAGGCCAAAAGTATGAAAGACTTTCCCTTTTGCACGCAACTTCGACCTTTCAGAATTTCGGAGATCCTTAGAACACCGAAAGGTGAAAAGTCTGAAAGGCTGAAAAGGGCTTGCTAGCAAGGGCTTTGCTTAAAGCTAAAGCTAGAAGAAAAAACAAAGGACAAAAGGGGGACAAAAACAAGAAAAAGAAGTGGGGGCCCATGGCCAAGTGTAAAAAAATAGGATGTATGTTGTAGAACCACAACATGAAGGTTAATTGTTAGACTCATCGGTGGCTATCCTCTGGTGCTAGGGTGACTCTTCTTCAATCTGTGATCCAAGCTCTTCCTATTTATAGAAGTTTTGGTTAGGCGACTCCTTTGTATTTCCTCAATAAATTTGATGCTCTCTTGCACCAATTCCTTTGAAGTGCTAATTTGCATGCCTCTAAGTGGAGCTTAGTTAAGTGGGAGTCTGTGTGCAAGCCAAAGAAAGAGGAGGCCTTGGTCTTCGTTTTACAATCTTGAAAGGGAAATTCCTTGTAGCCAATTTATATTGGCGATGGTGTACCAATCAATATCAGGTTTGGGCTCGCATTCTCATGCATAAGTATTTAAAAGGAGTGATCATTTTGGATGTTCCTTGTTGTCATTTAGAGAGAAGGGGTTATATGATTTGGCATACTCTTAAAACTAGAGCTTAGCTTATTAAAAGTGGTCTTTAATTGATTGACAATAAAGGCTCAAAATCTCTTTTTGGTTTGATTCTTGGGATGGTAATCCTCCTATTATTTCCATGTATCCACACTTACAACCCCTTTGTGATAGCATATTATAAGAGTGTTCAAAATTTAGGGTTGGTTGTTGGTTACAGATGGAATAATTCATGTGAATGGCTGCCAAGTGGATCGGAGGAGGCCCAAAAAGTGTTGGATCAAATTCTTGCTTCTCATGAGTATAGCTCCTTAGCAAGGCAATATGTTATGGCTTGGGCTAAAGATTCATCTAGTAAGTACTTTGTTGTTGCAATGTACCTAGAGCTTAATAAACAACTATTTGGATGTATACACGTGTCTTGGTGGAGATAAGTGTGGAACAATTTTTCTTGGCCCAAATGCAACTTTTTCATGTCGTTGGTTGTTCAAAATCGATGTCTTACTTAGGATATTTTGTGCAAGTGGGGCTTCCATGTTCCCTCTATGTTTGTTTTGTGTCGTAAGAGTGAAGAGTGTGTTTCTCATCTTTTCTTTCAGTGCTCTTCCTGCAAGGAGATTTGGCACTTGTGACAGAGAGTTTGGAATCAAGCCTACTAGCATGTCTCATCTTTGACTGAGTTTTGGGCTCGTTGGGGTAAGCCTCCAATTAAGACTTCTTTCCTTCAGATTCCCTGGGTTCTTGGACCCACTCTCATTATCTGACATATGTGGTTGATGAGGAATCATGGGATTTTTCATGATGCTAGGATGATTGTTCAATAGTTATGGTGGAAAATTATTCATTCTCTTCAAGAGACTATCTTGGCAAATTGTCCCTTTGTTGGAGGAGTGGACCCTGGAGATGTTGATATATGTAATCGATTTAGTATTCCTCTTCAGGGAGATGGTCCTTCTCTTGGGGTGAATTGTAGGCAGATCATAAGGAATAGATGTCAACATCCTTTGCGGAAGATAGATCAAGAGGGTCATTGGATCCCTCCTCCTCGAGGAGTTTTGAAAAAAAACATTGATGGTTCTTCTAAGGAGAATCCTATGCATGCTGGTATTGGTGGAGTAGGGTGAGATGGCTTTGTAGATGTTTAGTTTATTTTTTCAATTTATAAGGGTCTTCATGGGAATAATTACGAGGATCTCACCATTTTGTATGCGATGGAGTGCAGTTGTGTTCTTAGCTAGAAAAGGATTATTTGTGAATTTGATTCTCTGGTGGTGGTTGTTGGAATTAATGCTCCAACATAAATGAATAAGTCATCAAATAGGATTAGGTGTCCAATGTGGTTGAGTTAGCTATCAAATAGTTCTAGTTAGTTGTCAATCATATCTAGTTTGTTGTCATGTGTATTAGCATAATTATAGGATCTTGTTGAAGTCAAATGACTATATATTTGTAACTTCTTATGATGAATAACAAGCTGCAAGTTCCTTTTTCTTTGTATTTACTTCTGTTGTTCACCAACTCTATTTTTGTAATATGGTATCAAAGCTATCATCCTGTTAAAAATATGTCTAGTGTATTTTCTTGAGAAGACCTTTTGTGCTGCTAAAATAAGCTATCATGGAGATGGAGCCTAAAGAAGGACCACCAGATGTTGTTAGTGATCATGACATCATTGAAAATGAAGAACTTGTTTTATTTGGAAGAGGTCAATTCTTTGAAGATAGAAAAGAATGCAGTAAAGACTATTTAGATGCTCAATAGTCCGAGGTGCTAACGAATCGGAGAAACTATACCTCATTGAGGTTATGAGACACACATGTGAGGATTGGTGTCCAATAGTTCAAGGAGATCTGAAAATCTGGAAGCTTAGCATTATACCTTTACGAGAGTTATGAGGCATTTCATGTGCAAATGGTGTCCAATGGTGTTCGAAGCTTGGATGATAGCTGCATAACTATACCAACAAGTGGGAGTGACTCAAAGAAGTCTTACTGGTCAATGAACTATTTTCAAAAAATAGTTTCTACATAGCGTATTCTTTTCTTTTATGTTGATGTTGTCACATTAAGTGGGGGTGTTGGAATTAATGTTCCAACATAAATGAATAAGTCATCAAATAGGATTAGGTGTCCAATGTTGTTGAGTTAGTTGTCAAATTGTTCTAGTTAGTTGTCAGTCATATTTAGTTTGTTGTCATGTGTATTTGCATAATTATAGTATCTTGTTGAAGTCAAATGACTATATATATTTGTAACTTCTTATGATGAATAACGAGTTGCAAGTTCCTTTTTCTATGTATTTACTTATGTTCTATAACAACTCTATTTTTTTTAATAGTGGTGACTGTTGATTGTGCAACGACTAGATGATGTCAGTTGGCCCATTCAGCTTTGGTTATTAAACAGATTCTAAGGTTGTACAACTCTGTGGAATCTATTACTTTTATTCACATTCCTAAGGAGTGGAATGGAGTAACAAATTATCTAGCCAAATGGGCTTCTCATCAAATTGAGGGTTCGCATATTGTGGATAAGGGACAATTATCTTTGGAATCGTCTCACATGTTGGAGTAGTTAGTGGATAAAGATAGGGATATGTAGCACTCTTTTTTGTGTTGGACAATTGACCCTTTTTTATTTGTAATTCTTTGTGTTGCGTACTTTTTTACCCCTCTTTTAGCTTAAAATACTTCACTTGAATTCCCCACTTATAGTTGTAATTAAATAAACAAAAAAAGACTTAACTCAACTCTTATATCATTTAATCTTTTCCTCTCTTTTTCCGCCTCTTAATTTTAAATTGTTTGTTTTCCTTTCTCTAACAAATTTTATTCATTTATTTATTTATTTTTACTTTGATGATTCAATTGTATTATAATTTTTTGTTTATTATTTAAATATATATTTTTTATTAGAAAAAAAATATATCAAGAGTCCCCATCCTTCACAAAAGAAGTTCCAATCTTATGAGAAACAACACAAAAAAAAACTCTAATAAAGTAAGGTACAACTGCAACCAAACTGCTCAAAACAAAAAAAAAACAATAGAGAAAGTTGATAGTCCAAGGTCCACCTTACACAATGCCAAGCCTATACTAAGTGGTCTCTCATTAACATGATATTGGAATAATGATTTAAGAAGACCTTTTTTAATAAATGTTTCATATATATATATTTATATTTATATTATTATTAAATATTAATATTATATTTATTATTATATTAATACTTTAACATGTAAATTACTTCCAATTTAAAAATTAAAAGTATGTTAACACATTCATATTATTACACTCCATCCATTGTTATCATATAAAACACTTCTGAAGATAATTATAATTGCTTTTTATAAATAATATGACACTTAGGGACATGCTATATTGCTCTCCAATTCAAAACTCATAATAACAAGATACACCAAACGATCAAAAGTCTGCACCCTGGTACTAACACAAAAGCAATCTATATATACAACATATTGCAGAGCTCTGCAATATAAAATAACATCAGAAAATTTGTAATGCAACTTTGAAGCCACAGTTGGTCATGTTGGAGGGATGAATGAAAGAGAGTAAACCAAACATTTGCAGTGACTTCTCGGCATATAACCCAGGCATCTTCCAGCCAAGTCTACAACTTCAACCTGTTGGTTTATAATACACAAACTTACTTACGAAGTACATTTGGAGGACCAGTTGGTCAATGCCGTTGTTAATGGAAGCCACCTTTCATCCCCACACAAAATATGGTTTGAAAGTGAAATGCAGACTACACTCGGATGAATACATGTTCTCACTGGCCTATGCAATTTTGTCAAAAAAGCAGGAAACCCAACTTATCCTCTTTCTCCAAGCAACACGGAAATAAATTTCAACTAAGGTCACATGCTGTATAATTTCTTGACTCACTAATACTCCTGTTGTCATTGTTCTTTGGTCACATTTCTGCTGTCAAACTGTGCTGAAACTAATTTGTAACTCAACTATAAAGCTAATGTGAAGTGTGAAGTTATAGAAACATCGCTTGCTGAAAGCTTACCAGCTTAAGAGACAAGATACTGTTACTACCCCACGCACTACAATAAATCCTTTGAAGTGGACATTATTGTAAAAGCTCCAACCCACCATTTATGAAAGCAGAATAGGAGGACCCAGATACTTGTTTGTTGCATGTTTCCATTTGTTTGTTGCATGATATGTACAAAGATATCTCAAAAAAATTTACTGTATTTTTGGAGCTTTCTTATGTCTCTGACCATCTCTTAGAGATGATGATGATGAAGAAGATGACAGACTTGATTTATGAAATTCTTCTTTATCCTGCATGAAAGCCTCTGATACAACAGCCTTAAGTTCATCATAGCGTTGTCTTTTTAGTCTCTGCTCTTCTGAAGTGCCCTTTTCTAATGAAGCAAATTCTGACAAATCATCATCCATGATCTTGTTCAGGACCTCTGAACAGCGAGGAAAGAAGCGCTTACCTAATTCAACTGCAAGAAGACCAAATGCATAAATAAGAGGAGACTCGATAGTATATAGCATATATATCATAGAGGGGAGAGAAATTCCAGGCATACCAGTTTTTGACAGGGCCTTCACCCTGGAAACATGGTCCTTGTTGATTGCAATGGGCGTCACATTAAGATCTACACTGGTTCCACGATTCCCTGATGTAGGATTAGAAGATCCAGCACATGTGAACTCTGAAGTTGAATCCACATGAGCAATATCCATAACAAGTTTTGCTTCCAAAGGAAACAGAAGCCTTGCCAGAGCAACTGTACAATAAAAAGGGAAATAAGTTACTTAGAATCTGTCAAATACATATGCTTATTTAATAACTCGTCGAAAATCAAACCTTCAGAACTAGATTTTGACAAAGAACTACAAACGGATATCTCTAAACCAGCATTTTGTCCCCGTAGGAGTCCATGAAGCATGTTGATTATATCAGAATACACTTTAGACTACCCTAAATAAACAAAGTTACAATTTCCCAAGGAAACTTGTCTGTCATATCCAAAACATGTGACAGCACAGATTGAAACACTTGGTAAATTTCAATTGTAAACCATTTCATAGATTATCCAAATAACATGGAGTGGCTCCAAAGTGAATCTTACAAAAACCAAACAGAATTAGGCCAGAAGTACTCTAACAGGCTTTGTTCAATAGTTATTGACAGCAGCTGTTGTCAGTTTCAGCCTTTTACCCCTGGAATTTTACTGTTGACCATGGGTATAATGGAACCTGTTCCTTAAGATGAGTTAAGGATTTCTTTTTGGCAAGCCATTATCCAAGGCTCTACAGATAAACTTTGTGATTAAAAACCTATCTGTGACATTTAGAATACAAAATTTAAATACAACTACTATTTAAATTCTCAATAAAATAACATTCAAACTAAACTTTGATTTTGGATGCGAATTTTGTTTCGTAAAATAACAGATTCCTCAATCTATTATGAACTATGAAGCAGCCCATACATTTTAATAATGCAGTAACTCTTGTGAACCCTTATAGCTTGCTAAGTTGAAGTTATTTTGTTGTGGTGTGTTTCATGCTATATTAGTGTTAGATAGCCACATTTCCTAGTCCTACAAATTCTTAATTTTTCTTGCCATCCAGAGATTCTTATATGTTTACCATTAGCATTTTTTAATCTCACATTTTACAGAAGTCATTTGCTTAACACAGGCTACATGGTGAAAGCACAGTTCTACTCTGAATCAAAATGCCATAACGAGAAGCAAATGAACCTTCCTTGAGATGGAAGGAGAGACACATAAGTTTCTGCAAGACACAAAGTTAGTCAGAAAGCACATTCAACGTCAGCTNGAAATAGTTATTAAGTGTAGAGGGACCCTATCTGAAGAGTCTCCCTTCTGATTGTCATCCCTATAAAGTTAAGACCCGGGCTTGAGGACAAGAAGATACCCTGGTACTCAGTTTTCCCTGAACTCCTTTATGCTTATTCCATTATCCATGAAAAATGAAACATGGCTTCACTCTGCACCTTTTCTGTTCTTTGAAAAATGAGTGATGTTTCTACAATAACATAGATGAGACTTTCAACTCACTGTGACCAATGAATTATGATAGAGATAAAATTGTACATGAAGCTATCTCCTTCGAACCAACAATGAATAAGTCTATCATACAAATAATATGGGCCATGTGGATCTATCTCGTCAATTACCAATTTACCACTATTACTCATGTGAACCTCCTCCTTTGGACCCTTGCATAATTGTAAAGTCTATAAGCAATTAAGAAATAGAAGATTGAAGAGAGAAACATAGAATGCATTAATAAATGCATTGGGATGAAAACCCATTGTGTGACTGTACTTACAATTAGTGAATTGCATGCTCTAATGATATTATTTTTTACACTTCCCAAATTTCCAATGTGTACGTGTTGTATATGATAAAATAACCCGAACTCTAAACTTTTCAAATTTGACTTTCAAAGATGCTTTGGTGGAACAATCTGCAAGGTGATCTAGTGTGGAGCATTATCGAAGCTCTATCTTGTTGTTCTGCACATTCTCTATAACGATTAGGCAATTAACCTGTGTTCTCTTACTTAGATTTCTCATTTATTATTGTTAACTTCAGCATCTTCAAGCCACCATATTGTTGTGAGACAGCGTTGTCAGTTGATCTGATGGAATGTCTATCTCACCCAGGATTCTACAACTCCAAATCGCTTTGCATTCTGCTCCTAGTGTTTCCTTGCAGTCTGCCTTGGTGAAGAAAGGACATCACCTACTTTTTATTCACCCAACAAAGTGTTGTGGAGCCCTAGCCTGCATCTGTGTATCCTATCAAGCAAAAATTTTCATTTGTCTTCTCTAGTACAAAGTTATATGCACATATCTCAAATACCAACTTAATGCTTTCTAGGGAGCAAGTCAAGGTTTCTTCATGAAGTTGGTGAGATTGTTCACAAAATGCCTTAGATTTTGTTGTAGCATGCAATAAGTTCAACAAGATTGACACATAAAGCTCCACTCAAGCAAAGAAAATAAACATGTAATATAAAGATGCAACAATGATAAAGATAGCAACACAGACATAATGGCGATAACTAATGTACCAAATACACAAAGCACAAAGGTCACTCCCATGTGACCCACAAGTTAGCCCAAGATCCCCAATGGGATTTCGGAGGATGAATAATTCAAAGAGCTCCGATACTTATACATGTTAATATGATAATATTTGGGGAGATTCAACATAGTCTCCTAAGTCAGCCTCACATAACATATACCAACAATTACAAAGTAGGCCCTTATCAAGGTAGTCCCAAACCAAGACATACAACAAACCCCCCAAACATCAAAAAGGATACCACAACATGATACTCATTAAGTCCTAAAGCAATAATCCAAATACCACCATATGTCAGTAAATCAGTGGCTTATATGAACATTAACCTTGAGCACCCCAAGGCATACCCACAATCCATAACCCAAGGGACACAACAAGGCAGCTTTACATCAAAAGTGCAAATATGCATGAACAAATCTTGTCCAGTGTCCTTCACATAAAAGAAACTCCCAATCAATATCTTGAAGAAAACTTCTTTTCACTTCTCTCAAACAAATGTGAAAAGCTTCAACACTATCACTATTAATTTGTACTTTAGTCCTACTGATTTTTACAACCCTTTGGCATAGTTCATATGAGAAACATATTAATTCTTTATGTATTGTACATCCAAGCCAAGGAAATGGCCCAGAAATATAGGATCTACTGTCTTGAACAAACTTGCTCACACAATGCTTCACCTCTTAATCAACTTTTAAGTACTACCAATAATCACAAGATCAGCAACAGAAATTATCTGAATGACAATCTCTAGATTCTTCTTTCAGATTTAAAGGACGTAATATAAAAGTCTTCATTAAAATATTTGTGTTGGTGTTCATTAATCTTGATATACAACGTGCAAAGAGCTTGCTTAAACTTATACAAGAATTTAATACAACAAAATTTGAGTTGGTGTTTGCACACTTCCTTTTATAGTTCTTTATTCAAGAAAGCACTCTTCAGATCCATCTAATGGATGCTCCATTTAAACATTGATATGCTACTTAGAAATTTCTTTGATGAAAACTCTCATTACACCTTCCATCATCACCTTCCTAAAATTATTCCTTGTCATCTTCTGTAGATTTCTTCCATCATCACCTTCCTAAAATTATTCCTTGTCCATCTTCTGTAAACTTTAATATTCACAAAAGACCGCATCTCTGCCTCCTATGTAAATGCTTTGCATTATAAAATCAATTAGTCAACGGGCTTTAGATTAATCACATAACCCAAGAAAGATACAATTTACATTCTTTTCATTGAACTCCTTCCACCTGTTCTAAATTGAACATATATTGTATTTTTATAATGTTCTTAGGTGTTGCATTGTGGGATTCTTTTCAGATCATGCCTATTTAGGAGCTTACAATCTAAATATTTTATTGGACATTGATTAAGCAAATAAATAGTTGAATAAACTGCTTCAGCCCAATATTAATTGTCCATGATCATGCTTTTCAGGATGCAATCAATCATTTCTTGGATGGTTACGTTCTTCAACTCTGTGACTTGACTTTGTTGTGAAATAAAAGCTGTCATATGTTGCTTTATGCCTTGTTTAGAGCAGAAGTTCAAGAACTCCTTTGACATATACACCCCAGTATGATTTATGTTAAAAGTATTCTGATGTGTTGACCAGGCATGTAATCAATTGTGACCTTAAAATTTTCAAGTACTGAAATGTCTTTATCTCAGGTAGAAAGACCTAGATTATTGCTTATCTTATAGGCCGATGTGAACATTGTCCAGGCTTCATGACCATTCTCATTGTTCTGAATGTATGTCTGCACTCTATCATCAACTGAGAGAGTGGTTAACATTATAGCCTTGTCTACAAGAAAAGAACGCAGAAGTTGTAAACTGTGAAGGGAGAAATTTGGAAAGATGAATATTGCATTCAGATGAAATGTAGAAATACATGCCAAAAATAGGTAGTTGGTAAGCACCACTCACCAACATGCATCTATCCAAAACTGCCTTTTACGCAGATGTATTAACTTTTAATAAATGGGTTATTCTACTAATATTATCTCTAGTAGTTCACTTACTGTCATTATGTAGTTGGGTTAGTTAGCTATCACTCAATGTATCAATCAATCAAGAGAATTTTGATCCTTGGCCTGCTCTCCCTATCACTTGAGTTAATTTGAACACTTCAAACAAAAAAAACATAGGTCATCATTAGTCAATTTAAGCATTGCATTCATAAGATAGATCATCATAAGTACACATTCATATAGAAAAGGATCATATATGTCAATAGGCCACATGCATGTCATATAGAAAGGGTCAGTACCATAACATCCTAGTCATCATAAATAGAATCCATAGACATTACAAGTACAATATGCATCATCATAATCATAGATAGAAAATTTATGCGAAGTCCTTCAAATGCTAGATGTGATTCTTTACAAAATGTGTTTCGGTTGCTCTAGTTGTTAGCAAAATGCTAGTAGTTAGCACCCCACACACATGCACCTCAACATGGATAGGTAAATTCCTTGTGGTAATCAAGCATTGTGAGAGTAGGAATGGTAATATTCAGTTGTCTTTTCTTGGCATTCTGTCAATATTTACACCAAGGACTGAAAAAATGGGGCTGCCATTACAAAGGAGAGACATCAATTGGGATCGCTTTTGTTGCTTTGCTCAATCTTCATACTCCCCACATAACCACAACAAAAGTTACTAGTGAGCTTTTAGGTTTTAGGACTGACTGTATTTTTTTGAATGCTGATCCTTTAGCATTTTGTGGATGAGTCATAAATCCAAATTAATCTAAATTTGAGGCAAAATGTGAGATAGAATTTATTAACCCGGCTATCTAATAGATGTCTATTTGACTTTGAATATTAAATTTGGAAGTCAATTAATGTCCTTACCACTGACCACAAGAAGCAGATCTGAATGATCAAAAAGAAGGGTAAGAGTGAATTTGACAAGGGAAGCAGTTCGTAATTTAGAACACGTGATGCCTGTTACTATTCTGTCTTCAATTGAGGAAAAAAAAAAGTAAAAATTGCTTGATAATTTCCAGAAACAGCAAAGGCTCTCCATGGCAATGTCTTCCAGTAAAAAAACAGACAGGCATCAATTTATAAACAATGATGCAGCCTAGGGAGAGGGGTCAACTGAACAACTTCCTAAACCTAGCATCCTAAAACATACAAATGAATGCATCCACCAAACAAAAGCAAAGACAATGTCTTACTGCATTAAAATTATGAAACATAGTCGGTAAGTGAAATGAACCATGAGCTACTACTCATGAACATTATTAGAAATCTTGAGCTAAGATTACAAGCTTAACAACTTCTGATGTATTCACCGACCTTGCTTATTCCAGTTTTTTGTTCTTCCATTTCAGCAAATATTCTTCGTAGTCCTTCCCTCTTATCTTGTTGATTGCTCAGAAGGCATTCACTGCTTCTACCTCGTTAATTACCTTCCCAAGCACTGATGTAACCCAATCCTCCATTAATGGGCTTGAGCCTGTTCTTGTTTCTCTTGGCTTGTCCTCATAATAAGGGTAGAAATCAACAATATTGTAGATTAGCGAGATATCTACTTCTGGGAGCTTTGACTCGTAGACCTTTGTGGCAAAATTCTTCGAGACTTTACAAGGTCCGATATTTTTCCAAGGTCCGATATTTTTCCATTCTGAATTGTTAGAAGTTCCTTTTCGAAACCTTTCCTTCCTCAAATGAGCTGACACCAACTCTCCCACTTCAAATTCTTGTTTTCTTCTCTTAAGATCAGCATGTCTCTTGTCTTTCATCTCGCTCTTCTACTAATTCTCCTTCACTTGCTTGTATAACTCATGCATAAATTCAACCAAATCCTCTACTAGGACACTTATCTCTTCCCAAATCAGTTATACTCTTCAACTCATCTACTCATTTAGAGCTGTACCCAAACATAACTTGAAAATGACTCTTCATTGTACTTTTTGGTAACTAAGTTATTGCATGCAAAATCAACATATGCAAAAGTAGTATCCCATACTATTGGCTTGTTCCCAACTAAGCATGTGAACATGTTTCTATGGCTTTTATTTACAACCTCAGTTTGCCCATCCATTTGTGTATGGTAGGCTGAACTGAAATTCAATCTAGTGCCTAAATTACTCCATAAAGTATACCAAAACTAGCCCGGAGATTCCTCTAGGAGACAATGCTCTTCAGCAAAACATGCAATCTTGCCATCTCTCCAAAGATTAAAGTAGCAACATGAATGGCATCACTTAATTTCCTGCAAGCTATAAAGTCTGTCATCTTTAAAATCTATATAAAAGGATAAAAATAGAAGCATTGCCCCTTCGGATTGTTGGTAGCCCACGAATAAAATCCATACATCTTCCCATGGTCTTTCCAACATGGGAAATGGCTGATACAAACTTGTCTTCTGACGCTCTTGCCATGTTAGCAAACTCTACAACTTTACACAACATTCTTCACATCCACCACTAATATTGACCAATAGTAACTCTCACACAATTGCACCAATGCTTGTCCACCTCAAAGTGGACAACTACAGCTTCACTATGTTTCTCTCGGCAATTTCTACCTCATTGAACCACGAGGTGTACAAAATCGTTAAGCTTTGCAACAAACCTTCTTGAATAAAGTAATCCAACCATACAAACCTATCCATGTTAATTGGGCTCTTGCACACTACCCAAACTTCCCAAAAAATTCAAATCATCCCTCGTATAATTCGATTATGGAGTCAAATCCACTGACCTCTACTGCCATTTCATGAAACAAAAGGCACCTTTTAATCAAAGCATCAAACACACTATTCAATCTACAACTACCATGCTTTAAGGGAATGACTAACATTGAAGAAACCCAACCCATTTCAAATGATTTTGACTAAACTTACTTTGGCTATTTATTAACCATAGTGCTTGATGGTCCGTGAATAAACAAACTCCTTTGATAGAAAATAGTTTCTCCACTTCTTCAAATCATGAACGGTTATGTAAAACTCTTGGTTGTAAACTAAATACATCTTCCTAGCTTCATTTCTGACTAAGGTAGGCAATAAGTTTACTTTCTCGACTCAAAACTCCACCAATTACTATCCCACTAGCATCACAATCAACTTGACACACTGTGTTGAAGTTTGGCAATGTTAGAAGTGGTTGTTCTCTTGCTTTTACTCCATGTTGCAAAGTGTGATAAGGCCCCTATACCCGTATGGGTTTGATTGAGGTTGGATCGAAGGTAGGATGGTGGTGAAGGACCAACAAGGAACTCAAGGTGCTTGAAGCGAATCCTGGAAGTTGGAATAATGGAAATTCTCTCAAGTCTCAAGTATGCATCTTTCTATTTTTAAACTTTCTTACTTTTCTTCGACTGCTATTTATTATAATTTATGTTTTGTAATTGACTAATTGCAAATGTTGAATGTAAATTCAACAGGTTGCAAGTGATTCTTCAGCCGAGTGGAATTGGAGTACATATTCCTTTATTGACTGTGTTAAACTCAATCAATTGGATGCAAAAAAAGCTAAGGATTTGGTCTTTGCACTCTCCAACTTGCATCTCTTGTCACATAAAAGAATTAGGATCTAGCTCCTCAGTTTGCTGACTTAGAAACTATAGTTGCACAACTTGCCAAAGTCTCTATAAATGAAGCAACTTCTGCATATGACATGGCTACTAGAAGTGACATTGCCATTGATAGTGGTTAATATGAAATTGAACTAAATGCCAACTTTGATGTTCTCGATGAAGAAGAGCATAAAATTGATTAAATATTGATCATAATTTTTATTTTGTATTGACATTTTCAGATACTAAATTACATACTGCGAATTTATGAGTATTTTCCTTTTTGCAAATTCTGAGATATTTAAATATTTCATTCAGTGGAAATTACAAGTATTATTGTTCTTATAATTTGTAAATTTTATAATACATATGCTTCTACAAACCTATAACCATACCCATACCCAAGGGGGAAGAATTTAGTACTAGTGTATTCAAACCTCAAATCTGTACTTTTCCCCATACCAGGACTGGCAACTTAGAAAAACTATTATTTCAATGTTGAAAGCTCCTCTTCAACTGTCCAAACAAATTATTTCCTACCACCCTTCATTGTTTCCATGATAGGTGCACATATGCCATTAAATTCTTGATAAAGTCAATCAAAACTTGCCAGACCATGGAAACTTTTGCCTCAAATATATCTCTTCGTGATGGACGTTCCATATTGACTCACTTTCTCAAGATCCAACCCACTTTTCCTTCATAAAGCTGAACCTTTTTCAGTTGATCAGCGACTTCCCTTCCCTCAATCTTTACAAAACTAGCCTTAGATCCATCAAGTGTTCCTATTTGGTTTTACTTAATATCAAGATATCATCCAAATAATCTGTTACAAACTTACCAAGAACTGGTTTCAGCACATCATTCATCAGCCTTATGAACATGATTGGTGCATTTGTCAATATAATTGGCATAATGAGTCATTCATACAATCCATCCTTTGTCTTGAATGTAGTTTTCCACTCATCCTCTTCTCTAATCCAGATTTGACAATATCCACTCTTCAAATATATCTCTGTGAAGTGCTTAGCTTCCCTCAATCCACCAAGTTGTCCATCTGTAGCAATGGAAATCTAAATTTTATGGTTACCTTGTTAATGGCTCGTAAACCTATGCACATATGCCATTATCTATTCTTCTTGGGTGCTAATAGGGATGAAATCACCAACTTTCTCTAATCAAAGCCTTGTCCAGCAACTCTTGGACTTGCCTTCTCACCTTATTATCCATAGATGCCAACCAATATGCTGGCTTATTCAATAAGATTGATCCAAGAATTAACATTACAAATAATTTCAGCATATTCCTCCAACAAACACTTCACCTCAATGAATTTCATCTACTCTACACACAATCCCAATATCCATGGCTTTTGGAAATGAAAGAAAAACAAACTCTTACCTTCTTTACCACTCTTAGAAATTGCTTTCCTGAGACCATTCTTCAATGAGCACAATTCAAACTTTCTTTCATCCTTCACTCGTGTGTAGGTATTCATCCTAACATCACGTATAGCCTTTTTTTCAAATTGTCAAGGGTTTCCCAATAAGATGTGACAAACATCCATTGACATGATATCATATATAATCTCATCCTTATAGGAACCAATTTGAAAATTCATTATATGTTGTTCACATACCAAGATTTGAGTGCTCAATCTTCTTTAACCCAAGCTTCTCTAACATCTCTCAACCAAATTGTTCATACTACCGCTATCAACAATGACTTTGCAGCACTTGCCTCTGGATTGGAAATGTTTCTGAAAAGGCTCTTTAATCACCTCATTCTTTTTCTTGGCTGGTTTCAACAGTTCTCCCCTCATCATGAGAGCTTCTCCATGCTCGAGTTCTCCCATGGTTAGGTGAAGCAACACTATCTTCATCTACTACGGCAATATGATTCCTAGCCTCATTTCCTTTACTACAAATGGCAATTATCAATATGCGACACCTGTGGGCATTCAAATGCTTTGTGTCTTGTGATCCACTTTTCCATGCGTATAAGAAGTTTCCACGAATTCTCTACCTCTTCCTCTACTGTAGTAGCCTTTTCCCTTTGAAAATTTGAAATTCCCACTTCCTCGCAGGTTTTGTTAAGAATGGCTATTTAGAGAATGAGTGCTTCTCTTTCATGTGTATGCTATCCTCTACTGTTGTTTTCTTGTCTTCTTCCTCTAGAGAACATTCCTCTCCCTCTTGAAGAATTTTTTTGTCTCCTAGACAACTCCTCTTCTACTTTAAAGCAAATTGATGGGTTTCTTCCACCGATCTCAATCTCATCACACCAAATTCATCTTGAATAGAAATATGGAAACAATTAACATACCTTGAGATCTTCTCTTCATCATCCTCCACATGACCAGCCTGAATAGTTAGCTTGTAGAATTCTTTCATGTAGTCTTTCACATTCATCTCGTTTATATGACATTTTAAATTTTTTACATAAACTGATTTGATGATCTAAAGGCAAGAACTTGGCCATCAACTTTGCAACCATCCTACCCCAAGATTTGATTTTATATTTACCTATCCTTTGTCCTTCTACTTATACACAATCCACAAACAAGATGTGTGACCTTTCAGCCAGATACAAGCAAACTTCCCACCATAGATTCATAGTCAGTAATTTTCTATATCAATGATCCAATCTGCATGCTCCTCATACGTTAAGCTTCCAATTACAAACCATCTTCACAATAGCTTTTAAAAAATCTATCTTAGGTTCATCCATCAGCTCTTCTACTTCAATCTCTTGAATTGTTGCTCCTTCATTGTCACTTGTTTCTTCAACATGGATTCCTCTGGTTTATGTTGTCTCCATGAATGATTGGATCAGTGTTTACAATCATCAAACTCCGATCAATCATTTGCTAAAATGGTTCTAGCTTATTGATGGGCTACTAAAAACTAGATTAAGAAGTGTTCGAATGCCAAATCCACAGGTGTTTTGAACTCCTAATCAAATATTGATGGGGCTTTTATGCATGCCAATTGTTTAAAGAAATGCCTACACAAATAAAATGCAACCAAGAAAACATGTGGCCCATGATGACAAACTGGAAGCGTAAAATAAGACTAGGACAAAAGATATTGCCAAGTGTCATAATGAGTCGGTTCTGCCAGCCTCAACAAGCTGGTAGAATTATGTAACAGCTTGTCTACAAGTATTCTCTAAGGTTATTGTAACTACAAGTGTAACTGGGAGTTTGCTGCCGCTGCCAAAGTCAGCTGGAGCAATCACTTCACTTCCATGACTCGTCTGCTCTCAACACACAAAATCTTCTCAGCCATATTTATTCTATAGTTTTTGGTGATGCAAGATTGCTTGCCTACATCGCAATGACAAGATTCAGGATGAATTTTTTGTAATGGCCTTCTGTGGCCCAGAGATGAAATTCTCATGGGCTTACATATGGCCTAGTTACTCATTTTGCTTCAGTATCTTGTCAATTGACCAAGGCCTTAGAGTTCATTAAAGCCGTGAGGAAACAAAGGACTGTAGGCATAATAATTATTTTAAAATCAGAAATATAAATAAAAAATACATATACAAGGACCTTTGATAAGCCTTAAGGAAATTCATCTCACCGAGGTGTTAATGCCACAATAGCAGATGCAAAAGACAAGTCAGTTATAGTTAGCTACTATTACTCATTACTAAGATGAGTAGAGCACGACATATGCTAATTAATAATATACTAGTATTCTATATCATGTGAATGCAGTATGGTATGGACGATTGTCAAATATGCAGTCATAACTAGAAACAGAATTTCGTCATCTTGCAAGTGAAAAGGTTAATAATTCAAAGCTCACCTCTATTTTCCAGGTAAAGCAACTTCATGCGTAAATCATCTCCTGCAAGTGCAAGAGAATGAGATGCATCTCCCAAGAGTGGTTCCCTTCTCTCTGCCTGTTCAAGTATCTCAACGCATAGCCTGTCATTTGGAGTCTTCTTGCCTGTTGCTGTTGAGCTATTGTAATCAATAGCTCTAGTAAGTGTCCTCAAGATCTTAAGAGCATTTCTTCCATCTTTTGTTACTTCAGAAGGATCAGCTCCTTTTGTTAAAAGTGACACAAGTATGGCAGGTTCTTTGCGCATCGCAGCTATATGAAGCACTGAGTATCCTCTGGCATTTATAAGATTAACATCAGAGTTTCCAAGATCCAACAGCTCTCTAGTAATCTTTGAATCACAATATGCTGCTGCATAATGTAGCGCATAAGCATCATCAAGAGTAACTGGTCCCTCAGTCAACAGCATTCTCACCAACTCAACATCATCAGAGTCAAGTGCTCTCTGTATTCTCCTGACATTTTTGTAATGCAGAGAGATTGTATCTCTTATTTCAAAACCCAATTGTGACCGTAGATCACCAAGTTGAACAGCTACCTGAGTAGGGAGCTCCTTCTCGAATGCTGTATGATCAATATCAGATCTTGCCACTATCTCAAGGCACTTTGTCAACAATGGATCGTTTCCAGTCTGACATTTATTTGCAACTGCCAATATTGGGATGACATCCTCTGGGTAAGCATTCTCCACGATCTCTAGGAGATGCCGCTGCACCAAGTAAAGGCAATGTCAGATTGTCCAAATTAGTAATACATGTACAAACAATACATATCTCTTGTGCAACACCAGAAACAAGATAAGAAAAATATGTACCCTATGAGACTATATGTCATCACATCAAAGGATTTATTTCATGATTCAACTGCTTCAAAAATATCATAAGATGGAGAGATGAAAAATCTCACTCAAAAATGAACTTTAAGTCAGATACACTGTTCCCTTTAACTTTCATAAATGATCCTTTGTGCATATATAGAAAACAATAAGAAACTGGAGTTCCACAAAAACAATGGAGATGCTCTGATTATAAAGAAAGCTCAGAAAGGTATAAAATTAGGGCCAACGAATACAGAAAGAAATCAAATGGAAAATACAGCCTTTCAAGAGACAATATATAAGGGCAATGGCAGTTGGCTCACAAAAGAGGGTTAGACAGGGTGGTCTTACAAAAAGAAAGAAACATCAATTTTGGTATCAAAGCAGTCAACGATGGCCCAGAGGAGAGTCCATATAAAGGGGCAGAAGGAATACTGACCTTCGTAGGAATGTTGCTAATGCTTTAGACCCTATGGAGAGGCTTATTGAAGCTTTAAAAGCCAAAGTTCTAAGATAATAGTTGATATTTTTGAATTTAAAGGTGAGCTCAACCCAGATGTGTTTCTAGATTGGGTCCAGAAATGAAAGAATTTGAAATGAAGGATATTGATGAGGATGATCAAAAAATGTGGGAATCGCCACATCCAAGTTGAAGTCGCATGCAGCCATATGGTGGGAGAACGTGTAGAATTTGATAAGGCAAGGAAAAGATAAGATTAGGCTTTGGCCTAAGATGCTAAAACATTTGAGAGCTTGATTTTTTGCCCTATGATTACCAACAAAAAGTGTTTAAAATTTTTCAAAATTTGAAACAAAAGGATCAGTCAATACAGGTTTATACTGAATGGTTCATGAGGCTTCAAATTCGAACAGATATACAAGAGAGTGAATGACAAGTTGCGGCTCAGTATGTGAATGGACTGAAGTTTCATCTACAAGATGAAATTGCATTGCTCAAAGTATTTACGACGAATGAAGCTTATGAATATGCATTAAGGGCAGAGCAGAACCTAAAGTAAAAGGGCAAATTTATGAATAAGAGAGGTGATAACTACCAAAGAGAGTTCCTCCAAGCCTACTAAAGAAGAAGACAGAGATGAAATTGCGAAGCCAGATTTTCGAAGACGGGGGAGCTTTGGCGGTTGAGGACGTGGACAACCACCATCAACGGAGTGGAAAACCTTTAAGTGTTTTACTTGTGATGTGGCCCACAAGGCAATCAATTGCCATCAAAACCCCAAAAGGGTGATGGTAGCCCAAGAAGAAGAAAAACTTTGGTCAGAAAAAGCTTAAGCTAAGTCCTGAAAGAATGTAATGTTGAGAAGAACCTTAATATCTAGAGACAAGGAAATTTGATAAGCTAACTGAAAAAGGAAAAGTGTCTTCCGAACAAAATGCAAATGTAAGGACAAGGTATGTAAGGTGATCATAGATGGTGGATCTACCAATAAATTTGGAGAGTACAGAAATGGTTAAGAAAATTAGTTTTCCACAATCCATAATAGTTATTTTCAATGTTTCTGGTTTAGATTGTGTTTAGTTTTTGGATCGATGTTTTGGATCACTCTGTGATCCATCATCAGGCCAAGAAAAGCACAATCAGAAAGCTCAAGAAGATCTGCAACTGTCGATTTTTCATCCTTTTGAGCTTTCTGATTGTGCTTTTCTTGTCCCGAGGATGGATCATAGAGTGTGATCAGAAACGTCGATCCAAAAACTAAACACAATCTATACCAGAAACATTGAAAATAACAGAAATGGTTGATAAATTACAACTTGCTTGTGTTCCAAAATCTGACCCCTACAAGATTTCTTGGTTAAAGAAAGATCATAGTGTGCTTGTGTACAAATCTTGTCTTGTAGCATTCAAAACTGGCCCTTATGTGCTTTGTGATGATGTGTAAATGGATGCACCGAATGTAGCCCATTAGGGTCAGGAGAATACTCACGAGGTTCATCATAAAGGAAAGAAAACACTCTTAAAACCACAAAAAGAAGAGGATGCATTTGACATGTTAGCCTTGTCTCTTATTTCAACTAGCAATGAGAAATTTTGAAACAAGATCAAGGGGTCAACTTGTTATTTATTATGCCCAAAAGAAGCAAGGGAGCGTAGTAAGATCCAACCTCCCCCAGATATGCAAAAGTTGTTGAAAGAATATTCCATATACCTCCAGCAGAGCTGCTAACTAGTTTACCTCCTTCACGAGGTATTACAACACCATATTGACTTAGTACCAAGATCCAAGCTTCCTAACCAAGCTGCACATCGAGTGTGATGCTAATGCAGTAGCCATTGGGGGTGTGTTGGGTCAAGAGGGCAAGCCAATTGCCTACTTTAGTGAGAAACTAAATGATGCCAAGAAGAGGTATGGTACATACTACTTACAATAAAAGATTGTATGCTATTTTCCAAACATTGAAACAACGAAGGCTCAACATGTTGTGAAAAGAATTCGTTTTGTTGATAGGCAGTCAAGCACTACAATATATTAACTCTCAAGCTAAATTGTCACAGAAACATACCAAAAGGGTCTCTTTCTTGAAGAATTATACATTTGTTGTTCAACATTTAAGTGGTAGAACTAATGTAGCGGCTGATGCTTTAAGTAGAAGACACCACCTACTCGTCTCAATGACCAATGAGATTGCTGGGTTTGAGGAAATGAAAGGGGAATATGCAGCTGATCATTATTTCAGCGAGGTTATTGCTTCCCTCAGTAGTCCTGCCGGTGCAAGGAGTAAGTTGCTTGAAGCTTACTTGTTGGTAAGTGGATTTTTAATTAAAGGACTCCAACTTTGTACTCTGAGAGGATCTAAGAGGGAAAAACTGATTTGAGAAATGCATTCAAATGGCTTGGGGGACACTTTGGAAGGGACAAAACTTGCAGCTTGGAAAGTGACATTTTTTTTGGCTTCAATTAAGGAAGCAAATAATTTTAGTTCTACATATAGAGTTTGTCAGGTTTCTAAAGGCAGCAAAACATAGGAATTCCTGAGGGACCATGGGTTGACATTTCCATGGATTTGTGTTGGGATTACCTCATACTCAATGATAAAATGATTCTATTTTTGTTGTTGTGGATCGGTTCTCGAAGATGGCATGCAGAAAGACTACAGATGCAAGTAAGGTTGCTGATTTTTTTTTGTCCGCTTGCATGGATTGTCCAAACAATTACTAGTGATTGGAATACAAACTTTTTGAGTCACTTTTGGGTGACTTTATGGAGAAAACATGATAGCAAACTGCAATATAGTTCAACCTATCACCCTCAAAGTTCAAACCAATGGGCAGACCAAGGTGGTCAACAAGACATTAGGTATTTTGCTTTGATGCTTAGTTGGTAAGAATCCAAGGTAGTGGGGTTTGATTTTGGCACAGGCTGAGTTTGCTTTTAACTCAAGCATCAATAGGTCCACTGGTAAATCTCCCTTCCAAGTTGTTTTAGGGAACAATCCTAAGGAAATTGTTGATCTTATTGATCTTCCAAACAGGAAATGGATTAGTCAAGATGCTGAGGACTTTGCAAGGAAGTACAACAAGAAGTGAGGCACAAGCTGCAATTAACCAATGAGCAATATAAAAGGAATGATGAATTGCATTGAAAGGAGAAAGTATATGACAGTGAGCAATTCATGGTGTATTTGCATAAAGAAAGATTTCCTCAGAACGCATATAACATATTTAAAGCCAGAAGATTGGGACCATGCAAAATACTAAAGAAAATTAGTAATAATGCCACTTTGTTTGATTTGCTTCAAGATTTGGATATCAGTCACCCCTACCATGCTGGTCCTGAACAAGTTCCTGATGAAAATGTGCTGAGAGACTTGACCAGTACATTGCCACAGAAGGAAATAAAAGAAAAAAGAAAATGGAGCAAATTGAAAAGATAGCGGATGCTAAGATTGCTGCAACAAAAGCCACGAATGATAGGATATATTTGGTCAAATGTGTGGGTTCACTTGATTCCCACAACACATGGATCATTGAAGAAGATCTCATGAAAATTAGAAGATTAGACTCTTTTGTATCAAAGAGATTCAGAACTTTTTTAAGGCAGGGAAGATAATGTAACCATCCCCGCTGTCCATCAATCTTCCCTTTTTTTTTTCTATTTCTGCTTTTTTTGGTTTGTAACTGTCGGATTTGGACAGTTTTATTTTTCGCTAGTTCTTTCCTGTTTTTGAGGCTGTAGGCGGTTTTTTGAGGAGGGAAAGTTTTTGATTTTGGGTGGAGAGGGCTGTGCTGAAGCTTGGCGTTGAAAACATTATCTTTTTTCTGGAATTGAAAGAATGGACATTATTCTAGTTTTTATTTCTCTCTTGTTTCCGATTTATGTATTTCTGATGTAGCAAATCTGAGTTATGTTCCATTTAGTTAAGGTTATTTGTTGTATTGTGATGATTAAAGCATCTATGACTCTTTGAGTTTCAGAAACAGGGTCTTTCAAGGATTCTATGAATGTAAATTATTGAACAGTTTTATTGAGAAGCAAGTTGAAGAGGAGAGTAGAGGTCTCTCTGCATCATATACGATGTTTGGAATTTATTAAAACTTCACCTCAATGTAAGGTGCCTAACTTCTTGTGCCATTCATACGGGAGCTCTACAACGATCCAATTCATCTAAACACAAATAAAAGCATTCTTATGGATGGACTTGAAGAATGGAAAATTGTGCTATCAGAATGGAGAAATTTTAGTTTCCCCACATAGAGACCCACTGCCGAGGTCTACACACAAGGAAAGTGGACCCAAGTTGTATTAGGTCCACAAAATTTCATCTGAAAAACGCTGGAGGTGTGATTTACCAAATGATCAAGATAAATAGTTATCCGCAGGGAAGACAAGTTATGATAAGCAAGGTGCTATTAGTAACTGATAATCATCTCATACTGTTCAATTGCGTACAAGTAGAGTTATACTATGCTGTGTGTAATCAATCAACCACAAATATAGGCTCTTAACAGTGCATAACATAATGAATCTTAATGTATAAAAGTCAAAATTTGTTCACGATCATATACACGGCCCTGGTGAGCTTCAAAGAGAATATATTGAAAAACTAATGCACTAGTGACTAATCTACCTGGGAGAGAGAAACCAGTTCAGGGATCTGAAAAACAAAGGCAGAATAGAGCAACTCCAGTGCAAAATCAATGGCAGGTCGGCAGGCATCATGTGGGCATTCATGTTCAGCACAAGTACACACCCCAGGTTGAGGTTCTACCAGTTTCCCGCTATATAAGTACCCCAACACTATCATAAATGCTTCGTACCCAACATTCCGGTCACTCAGCAGCTCCTTCAACTCATACTTCAACCCCTCCCCTGTACTAGTACAAGTACTACTATCAGAAGTACTTGTAGACCTTGTTGGTATTGTTTTTTTGGAGAAGAGGTTTCTGAAGAAGGGGCTTCGGACACCCAATATGCAGCGGTGAACGGGAACAACTTCATCCCCCACTATAATCTGGGCATCACTGAAATCAGCTTGGTTGCTTGGAGAAATAAGAGACTGTATATTTTGGCTGAGGATGTGCAGAGCTTTGACCTCAGGCGTACAGATCTCGTATGATGAAGTGGCAGAAGACGAGCCCTCACCTAAAGCCATTCCACTGGGATTGGACAAACAACTGCTTGATGAGTAATTCATGGCTGCTGTGAAATTGAATCACAGAGACACACACGCAACTTAAGTAAACCAGACCACGCTCTTAGGTTTCACCTTTATCCTCTCTTCACATAAGGAATATAATGAATGCCATGATTATTCTGCACAAGAAAGCCGTTGACCGTCTGTAGAAATGCCAATATACCAGGATGGATGAATTTACAAAACCTTTTTTGGGGTATTGATTTTGGAGTTTGTGTGGTCTGGACCAATGTCGCCTCTTTTTGACCTGGGTGTCTATATTTCTTAGATAAGAACGTGGCTGACCTAATTACTTTTGATCATGTCAAGTTTGATTTCCACACTACTCTCTACTGATAGGCCAGTTCTATAGCAACTTGCTCAAATCGGACGTCGCCGGGAGAATAATTTAATGTTTTCTCTTTTGTTTAAACCAGTCAAATCAGAGTTTCGTGAGTTCAGATTGAATGTTTTACAGGTTAGAAAAGATAAACGCGCCATTTCTAAGAAGTTTCTAAGTTTGTCAGGTTAAAATTGATGTATGCGCCATTTCTGGGAAAGTTCTACGTATCAACTAATCTGCTGAATTAGAACAATCTCAGTCAAGTCAACACACGTTTACAAATAACGTTTTGAACTTTTTTCATCAAACTCGCTGTTTCACTTTAGCTGGATGGATGTGGTTGGGTTCCGTTTGCAGAGGACTGTAATGAACAAGGTTATTTGCAGAGGGCTCTAATGGAATGGGTTATTCCAACTAAGATAGGAATTTTAGCAATATTAATATGAGGATTCAATTGTTTAGTGACTAATAGATCATGATTAGTAGCTTATTGGGGAGGAGAGTGAATGGTCTATTTAACATTGTATTTAAGTCAGGTTTATATGGGAGAGTTTAATTCAACTAAGGATTATGGGGAAAACTATATTTAATTGTACAATTGAAACGAGATGGCATTATTTTAGGTTTGAGATGAGTAGGTGAAAGATAATTGAGTAAATTTGGGAAGAAAGAGTTCATATTTGCAAGAGTTTTCATATTCTGCAATAATGGGGTGGAAGACACCGAATGACACTTCATCATAAATTGTATAGCTTATGATGATATACGGAAAGGGTTGGTAGATTCACAACATGCATTAATTATTTGAGGAAGAAAAGATCAATCAAAAGCGTATTCTTATCAAAATTGATAGGAGGTCCAACCAGGAAATTAAGGATGTTTTTCTCGGTTCCATTGGTTGTTTAGTCTTGTAGATATCATTAAAATCTTTCATTCATTAATTCTTTCTTCCAAGCTCATTAATTGATAAGTAAAAGGCATCAAAAAGTGATGATTTTATTCTTAGAAAACTGCTTAGACTCAATGAATGTTAGGTGGACCTTTCATTCCGGTAATAAATGAATGCTAGATGGATGGACCATTCATTCTCATAATAAATAGGTCATGTGAACTCTAATAGGACAATGAGTTTGTGAAAAATGTCTTGTCTCTTAAAATATAAGTTTTGAATTTTGTATTTAACTAGTTGTATTATTAATTTTAAATAATAATAATAAATTTATAAATACTGTTAAGAAGTTATATTTTTAAGTCATTATATTTTTAAATATTCTAATATAAAAATATTTTTTAGATTCAACTTTTTAGAATTTACTATTAGTTTTTATGATTTTAAATATAATATAAATAAAATTTTCTACCCAAAATATTACTTTTAAAGTAATAATTTAGTATAAGTCTATTTTTAATATATAATTTAATTATATAAATTAATAATTAATTTGAAATTTGAAATTTAAATTTTGAAAATAGAAAATAACTTAAATTTCCAATCAACTCAACCCACAAACCTATAAAATTTATCTTTTAACCAAAAATTATATTATTTTATTAAATCATTATTAATTTAGCCATTAAAGGCTAAATCTTATTTGATAGACCACGTGGATATATTTTCAATATTATTATTAATTTGATTTAAAAGATCTATTTATTTGTACTTTAATTTATTTTGATTAGTTGAAAATTGTGATTAATTATAGTGAGTGGATGGTACTTTTCATAGTATCATATAGTTTTAATTGTGTTGGCTTTAATATGAGAGTGTGATTTAAAGAGAATATTGAGTTCAAAGAGGGGATAAATAGTATCAAACAACAAAATCAAAATAAAGACAACCAAAATTAGACACATAACATAACTAGTTACATCTTTAAAGATTATATCTATCAAAAGGACAATATCTTTATTCACTATTTCTCATATACATTATATCGCATACATAGTCTCACTTGGCCTTCTACACAAATGTTGAAGAAATGAGAATAAAAGATGGTCATATGACCCTTAGATTTCACATTCTCAAATGTAAACACTTTCATTTTTTAATTACAAAATAATCAATTATTTAAAATAATTAAAAGATTATAATATAATTGATAAATTATTATTTTTTATTATTATTAAAGCAGTCTAACAAGGGGGGCGACCCTTATAAAAACAAGGTCTGAAAGCAGTTTAGACCATCAAAAACAAAACACAAAGGACAACAAAGACCAAGAAAACAAAGCACAAAGCACAGAAGGCTTAGCCCAAAAAGAAGGGGTCAAACTCACGCCACTCACAAAGACGAGCGAGAGTTCTTCCTATGTCGTCGGATGACTGTCTAGGCGATACTATCTTTAGGCTCCCCCACAAAGGAGACACCGCTAGGGCAGCTGACAACACAACGACCAGAGTGTTGAAGAAGTTGAGCACGTCAGCAAAACCATTGTACTGGGCTGCAGCAGAAGTTGATGGAGCAGAGAGGTCATCATGGCCAGAGGGCGTAGTATCAGTGGCATTAGGGGTAGCAGCCAGAGTTACAGCAGGAGCAAGACTGGGATTAGCAGCAGAAACCAGACCGGATCTGCAGCAGAGGCACCGTTGAGATTTTCTGCAGGGGTTACGTCTTCTTCATCAGTCTGTGAATCCTCAGAGGAGGAGTCAGAAGCACAAACTGTCAGATGCTCATTACTTGCAACCTTCCACCAAGTAGCAACACCTTGTCGGCGCAGAAGAGAGCAATTTGTAGCCATATGTCCAATAGAGAAGCAGCGCCGACAATGGAAGGGGAGGCCCTCATAATCCAATGCTTGAGTCCATGGCCTATCCCAACTATAAGTACCACGTCCCCCGAAAGCGGCTGAGAGACATACATATCAATTAGAATACTGGCGAAAGTAGAATGGCCCATAGTCATCGTAGCTTCATCCACCTTAAAGAAACGATCAAGGGAGCTCCCAATGGCCTCAAAGCAAGACATCTCCCACAAATGGAATGGAAGATTCAGAATGCGAACCCACACTGAACGTACATTGGGTGGTTTAGTAAGAGGGTTGAATGAAATTGTCCAAGGTTTGGCAGAAAGGGAGTGATTCCCCCAAACCCACAACCTATTCAGAACTACATCACAATCTCCAGAAGAAGAAAATAAGCAATAAAAAAAAAACCTGGCACAAGGGTAGAGCTCAATGTCACCTGAGACTAAAGGTCTCTAAGAGTTGGTTATCCAGTAGTGTAAATCCGGAAGAGAGGGCCAAAATCTTGCAAATCTACCAACTAATGCGCGACTCTAGTAAAGTCAACATTGTCCACCACTTCAGGACCACAAACCACCACAGGTGAGGTCTTGGCACAAGCAATGGGACAAACTTTCACCTTTGAGAGGATTGTAGCAACAGATTTGGCAGCAAGAGCGAAACTCCGACTGCCATTAGTAGTAGATTTGTTTTTAAGGAGGGGGGGTGGGGGGAACTCCTCCCCTGTCAACCTTAGGACCAAAGCCAACAACACCATGAGCCAAAATAGCAGTCCCAGGACCCGAGCCATCAGCACCAAACCCAGGAGCCAACACAGCAGAGGGTGCCCCGAGATCAGGGCCAGCACACAAAAGGGAGGGTATGGGAGCTAAAAACTTGCTCCAACCACAACCGCCAAGGAAGCATCCGCTGGAAAGCAAGAAACCAAGCATCCATCGGTGCCCAACAAAGGTGGAACACCAGCCACAAAAGCCCCAAGTGACGCGACATTAGAAGGGTCCGCACGCAGGCCAGACACAGATCCAGCACCAGCGCAAACATCCCCACAAACAGTTTGTGACAACAACGCCTCCGCAGGAGAAACAAGCAGTGCAGAGGAGTGGGTATTTGAAAACTACAAGGGGCAGGAAGAGACGTTGGAGTCCATCAGAGAAGGAAAAGTAATATATCTTTGGATGTTGTCAGAGGGGTCCTGAGATCAGGGCCAACACCCAAAAGGGAGGGTCTAGGGGCTGAAAAACTTGCTCCAACCAAAACCAACAGGGAAGCATCTGCTGGAAAGCAAGAAACCAGACATTCATCGGTACCCATCAAAGGTGGAACACCAACCACGAAAGCCCCAAGCGACGCAACATTAGAAGGGTCCGTACACAGGGCAAACACATATCTAGCGCCAGTGCAAACATCCCCACAAATAGTTTGTGCCAACACCGCCTCCGCAGGAGAAACAAGCAGCGCAGAGGAGTGGGCATTTGAAAACTACAACATACAGGAAGAGATGTTGGAGTTCATCAGAGAAGAAAAATTAATAGATCATTAGATGTTACTTCTTCTATTTATTTTATTGTTAATTCCATCATTTAATATATATTTATTAATAAAAAGAAAATATTTATATTTCTATAATTCTATTATTTTGTATCTAAATTCAATTCAATCAATAATTTAAATCAAGAATTCAAAGAGGTCAAATTTTATTAGCTACAAGATCCAAAATTGATTTGACAGAATTTTAACTCTTAATCAAGCAAATCTTTTATTAAAACAACTATGATATCTTTTATTAAAAGAACTATGATATGTCCTCCAATACCAACAGATTCTTAATAACAACTATAAAAACAATCAACAACTATCATATAAACCTTGAACCAATCATATGGTTTTAAAAAGGTTACTGTCAAATTCGAGGCCATTTACTAACCACTCCATGTCAATCAACAAGAGGGGCTCCCATTAAAAGATAAAACCTTGGTGATAGATTACAGATTTATAAATTATTATAAAAAGCGTTTGATCCAACTTTAAAATCTCTGTCAAAAGTGATGTATACTCCACTAAAGTTTAGGGGACGAAGCAAAGAATATTTGGTGTTAATGAAAAAGTCTGTAATCTATGTTTGTGCGTTCATACTTCGTAAACCTGCCAAAAAAAGCAAATAAGTTTAGGTCCACCTTGATTGCTACATTTGAACTCCTCTATTGGGATTCGCATTGCTCTGGATTATCTATTTCGACAAATAAGATGTCAATTTCAAACATTTTTTAATTTATTTCACATTCATGACCTTCAACTTGTGAATCTGATCTCAAGGACCCACACAATGCTTATCCACTATTTTCTGATTTCTTTTTTTATTTTTTAATTGATTCAATGTATAAATATAATTTAGGAAGGGTAGTTAAAAGATTAT
>MU226262.1:1193212-1218524 GCA_018584345.1 Thuja plicata | reverse complement strand
CTTGGGTATGGAAATTAGTAGAGACAGGTCTAATAGAAAACTTTGGTTGAGTCAGAGTAAGTATGTGAAGTCTGTGTTGGACAGGTTCAGCATGGCAGATTGTAGACCACTTTGTGTTCCTGTTTCAATGGGAACAAAGTTATCTGTAGATAATTGTCCAAAATCTCCTAGTGAGGTGGATGAGATGAGCAGAGTACCTTATGCTAGTGCAGTTGGCAATCTTATGTATGTTATGGTCTATACTAGACCATACATTGCCCAAGCAGTGGGAGTCCTGAGTCAGTTTATGGCTAACCCTGGACGGGTACATTGGGATGCAGTTAAGTGAGTATTCAAATATTTGAGGGGTACATCAGATTACTCCATATGTTACCATGGTAACTCTTCTAGATCTCCGCATTTAGTTTGTATTCATGGGTTTGTGGATTCAGATGTTGGTGTTGATGCAGAACATATTACTGTTTGGTGTGACAGTCAGAGCGCTATTTTCCTTGTAAAGAATCCAACTTTCCATGCCAGAATGAAGCACATTGATGTGTAGTTGCACTTTGTGAGAGATATGGTGGAAGATGGAAAGGTAAATTTGGAGAAGGTAGATACTATGAAGAATGTTGCAGATGCATTAACAAAACCAGTGGGCACTGCTAAGTTTAGATGGTGTTCAGATTCTATGGGCCTTTTGGCCTATAGTAGTTAGTTCTTGTTATGTTCCTATTGCTCTTACAAGGTGTTTGACAAGTGGGAGAATGTTAGGAATAAGGTGTCTCAACCTTGGATAATTCCTATTCTTATTATTTGTTTTTTAAAATGTATTTTCTTGCAAATAATATAATTAAGTGTGAGTGTACATGTCTAGTTGGCATGTTCATTTGTCACTCCGCTTGATGTGTCAGCATCTTGAATTATGTGTAAGGAGATCATGGCTGAAACAGTTATGATGGTTTCCTATGACACGTAAGAGCTATTTCTAGGAGATTTGAATGACAGGTGAAGACATGCAAGACATGTGGCAAATGATAAAGTTGAGTACTATACACTACTAGAGGTTCCTATTTTCTCTTATAATGGTAAAACCCTAATACAACTATCTTTGGAAGTTGCCCTAAAAAGGAAAGCACATGATATAAGCATTTTTTAGGGTTGCAGATGAATAGAGAAAAAGAGTGTATTGTTGGTATAATCTAGTGCTATTGGATTTGTCTCTGTGTGTGTCGATTTTCCCCTGAAAGAACTTGCATTGCAAGTGTGTTGTAACCATTGTGTAGAAAATAATACATTGTGTAGGTTTTGGAGTGCTGGGGTTTTTTACCGAAAGGTTTTCCCCAGGGTAAATCATTGTGTCATTCTCTATTTTCTGTATGCATGGTATATGGTTGCAATATCTTTGTTATAGTAGTTAACGAATCTAAAATTGTAAGGATTTAAAATATTTTGCACAATACTTTCCTTTAGAGATTAGTGTAGGAATCTATTTCCGCACCTGATTTTCCTTACAATAATCTCACTAGAAGGAACTTGCGGGATCCACTAGGGTTGATAGTAATTGAGATTCAATCAAGGAAAGTCTTCCTAGAACTCTGAACTTCAGGCCTCATCATGAGGGGTGTGTCTATCTCACTGTTTCTATATAGAAAAGCCTGATGCTCTCTGCTAATCTCATTCTGAATCTAAGATATCACTTCCCTTAGCTGAACATCTCCCACGTACATATGTGAATTCCAATCCCTATTGTCTAGCACAAAAATATTGTGCAAATACAATTCACATAATAGGTTTTTGATGAACATGGGAGCTGAGTGGAAGGCATCATAAAATTCATGAGGTGTAGAAACAAAAGGATTCAATCCCTGTACAATCCTATTCAATTAAATGTTAACAAATTTTTCTTTAAGGAACAAAGCATAAATTGGAGATGGTGACCAACATGTCATTGCTGCAGGAATCAATTCAGTGATCTCCTTAATTTTCCTCTCCAATAATGCAATGTAATTTGCTTTTTGTTCAAGTTGACAAGCCTGATCCTCAATGATCCTTTTTCAGTTTTTCTATTTCCTGTTTCCATTATGCCTTTTCCCAAATAAAATTTTGGTATAAACTCAATCCTGCTGCTAAAGGTGTTGATAAATCTAGTGGCGGCATGGGTCCCTGCTGAAGGATATCAATCCACCCAGATGCAGTTTGAGGGATTCTTACTGCTTCCTCTTTAGTTGAAGTAGCCCATTTTCCTTTGTCATGAGTTTTTACTAAATCATCTGCTTGGCAGGATTCATTAATGGAATTTTTTCCTCTCCATATGTCAAGGGTTTTTATTGAATCATCCACTTGGGATGACTCAGTTGCCTTGACCAGCATGTCCAATCCATCTCTACTCATTTGTTCAAACACCTCTTCAATAATGTCCTCATCTACTGTAGGGAATTCATCAGCGGGTAGGTTTTCTAAATTTTCATCAGTATCTTGCCTGACAGAGTTATTGAAAAATCCCTCTATTTCCTCAGAATCCTTATCACTGTCTATGAGGATGTAATCAAATTGTGGGGCAGATGTAGCTTCATCATTCATAATGTGGGATATGGTGTCACTATCTATTCTTTTTGGAGCCATTACCTCCGATGAGGACTTCTCTGCAGACACAGAGGATTGAACATTTATAATTGAATCAAGGGTTTTGTCTTCCTTACTTGAACTAGTAGAAATTCTAGCACTCTTCCTAATAGGGGTTTGAAAATAGATCAGAGGATCTTTTCATTTCTTCCTGCTGGAGGAAACCTCATCCGTAATGGCTATAGGAGTTTCTTTTGGCATTGCCTCCTCAGGAGAGGGAAAGGGTTCCTCAGCTATATTAACAACATCTTCATTATTAGGTGGTTTTTGTTCTAGATACATACCCTCTACCTCTATGGTATTACCTTTATCCTTCATGATAACAGTCCTAGTTTCCTCAGAAGGTGAATTATCAGGAGTGACATCAGCTTCCCTAGTTTTTCCTTGCTTGTTATCAGACACAAGAGTACTAACATTGCAAGCTCTTTTCCTAGATATGGTGGGGCTAGAAGAAGACACTTCAGGACTGACCTCTTTTTTTTGTATTACTTTATGAACCCCCGTTTTCATGTTAAGCCTTCTACCTACACACTGGCCTCTAAGGCCAACCACTCTAGGTGTTATTTCCTCCATGGCTAAGAATTCATCCCAAGTCCCAATTGATTGTTTAATTAATTCCCTTTCTACAACTAATTTGATTAAAAAATGATGGGAAATAGATTGAGCTTTTCCTGACTCTACTAGAGATGCCTTCTTTTTCACAATATTAAATAGAAAACTAGGTAAGTTTACTAGCTTGTTTTCATGGTGGAGGGCACTCAAAATCTTGAAATGCAGTTCATGGAGGTACTTATAATGGCCTTCACAAGTGAAGTAGGATATTATGAATGTAGATGGCTGCATGAAATCCATGGGTAATGATGTTCTTGAAGTGCCTTATTTCTTATCAATGTCCAACTGTGGGTCATCATGAAGGGTAAATTGTGCCCTGGCTGAGCGCAAGTCAATAGCCTTACTCCATTTTTCTCCTTCCTGTGGCAATTTTGAAACTTCTTTCATGATGTCCTTTGAGAATTCTATCCTCAGACCCTTAACCACTACAAACCCATTGTTCAGAGTATTTAGGAATTGGAAATCAATTTCTTCATCAAAGCCATTAAGGCTAAGGCAGTAATCCTACCATCCCCTTCTTTGAAACATTTCACAGGCGGCCGGGTCCCCAAGTAGAACTCGATGATCTATAGGCTCATGCCTCTAAAGGTTTCCGCCCATTGTTAATGAAAAAAAAGGCTCTGTAGGAGCTCCACATATGCTATAGAAAACTAGAAAATGCAAGACTTCTTACAGACTCAAGGTGTTTTCTATGAGAAATATTTAAGTACAAAATAGATTTTAATTCCAGGAAAATAATTATTATTTTGAATGCTATTCAGAAATACATCCATGTGTGTTAAGGTCCACCACCCGAATGCCTCATGAAAATGCCATTATTAAGTGAACCTTAACTTTAAATTACTTTCAAATCATGATGACTTAATCACGGAAGGACAGATAAGCTTCCACATGACGACGCTCACTGTGAAAAGACAAGAAATAAAGTTTTCCTTTTTGCATGCTAAAATTGATTTGGAAATATTTTGAAACAAGCATTAAATAATCCCTCCCCCCAACTAAGTGTAATGCATGGGTCCCACCAAGCCTTTGCGTGCAAGAGTAAAAAAAATAAAACAACACTTTTTCCAAAATAAAAAATAAATAAAATAATATACGAGCAAAACTATGAGTTACTAACCTAAGAAGTGCTGCAGGAAGAGTGTTCTACTATGCTACATGCAATGATGGAGTGATGCAATGGTATTGACACATGGTAAAGAGAGGAGGTGAGGTGGATTTTTATTTCAGAGAAAGCAATTCATGGAAGTGAAATGTTTATTATACAATTTGTGATAAAAATCACAGTTTGGCAGAAATCTGGGTGGAAGACCCAGATGCTCTGGCTGCACAAGTGGAGCTATCTATGTTCTGCTAGAACTACTATAGGAAGTCTTGACAACTCACAGGCTTGTGATATATCTTAAGACGATGCCCATTGACAAGCAGTTTGAATCGTATAGGATCAATGGTAGATAGCTGAACTGCACCATTGTCAAAAACTGAGACAATTTCATAAGGCCCTAACCAACGAATCTGAAATTTTCCTGAGTATGGTTATAGAACGAGTCATAGAGAAAGGCCCAATCACCAATGGAAAATTTATTATTCTTGATGAATCTATCATGCTACTTCTTTCACTGCTTTTGAATCAGTTCGGTGTTGTGAAGTGCAGACTTCCTATACTCATCCAATCCATTAAGGTGTAGGATTCTATTCTCTTGTGCCTTGGTAAGGTTGATATCTAACTCCAATGTCATCCTAAGAGTCTTATAGTGAAACTCAATAGGCATGGATGTAGATTTCCCATAAACCAACACAAAAGGAGTAAAACCACTAGTGGTTTTCCAAGTTGTTCGATAAGCCCAAATGGTTTCAGGAAGGTGGGTGGCCCAATCCTTTTTGTGAACAACAACTATTTTGGTTAGGATGGCCTCAATTTCCCGATTTGTGACTCAGCCTTCCCATTGGCGTGAGAATGGTATGGTGAAGATTTACCATGCCTCACTGTGTACTCATTCATCAATTCAATAATAATATTAGAGGTAAATTGCACCCCTTGATCTGTTACTATTTCACAAGGCACACCAAAACTAGTAAAAATAAACTCATAGAGAAACTCTACTACCTTATGATCCCTTGCATGCCTCATTGCTTTTGCTTCAACCCATTTTGTGGCATAGTTAGTGCATGCTAAGATATAAGACTTACCATGGGAAGATGACTCAAGGGGACCAACAAAGTTGATTCCCAATTTGTCAAATGGTGTTACCACAACATGGCTCATCGTGACAAGCCCGAAGGATTTCATAGGTCTCATCTTCATGAAAACATCTCAAGGTGACTTGATCAGGACTTGTGTAAAACATAAATTGTGAGATCCATAAAAAGTTAAAGCTTTTCTCAACTAGCAGCCGGTGTTCACGCAATGAAAAATGACGTGGTGTTCTTCCTGTACCAAGGTAGTTGGTGATGTCAGCATACCACGAATTGTAAGTTGCAATAGAGAATAGGTGCTCATCTAGGAAGCTGTCATCAATTGTTGTAGGATCATTAGAACTTGTAATCTAGAGAGGAAATTAGCCACCACATTAGCTTTTCCTAGTTTATCAACTATAGTTATATCAAACTCCTGCATGAGGAGTAACCACCGAGCTCACCTACTAGAGATGGCAGGTTTGTTCATCGAGTATTTTATTGCTGAGTGATCAGTATAAACAAATACTTCATAACCGATTATGTAATGTCTTAATTTATTTAGCACATAGATTACAACAAGAATTTCATTTTCAATAACTGTATAATTTAGTTCAGCACCTTGCAGATGTTTGCTTATGTAGTAAATGGCATGCTCAACTATACCTTCTTTTTGTCCTAGCACTACCCCAATGGCATAGTTAGATGCATCAGTGTGGATATGGAAGGGTAGATTCCAGTTAGGTCCTCTAAGAATAGGGGTCTTTGTCAACACATTTATCAACTCCTGAAATGATAGTTCACAGTTAGCTGTCCATTTAAATTTTGGTTCTTTCTTTAGATTGTACAATGGGGTGGCAAGTTGGCTGAATTTCTTAGTAAATCTCCTGTAGCAACTGGCATGACCAAGAAAACTCCAGACATCCTTCTACATTTTTGGAGTGGGGAGTGTAATGATGGCTGCAATCTTTGCAGGATCAACTTGGATACCAAATAATGAGAGGTAATGCCCTAGGACAACTCCCTCATCCATCATCATATAACACTTATTACTATTGAGTGAGAGGTTGTAGTCCTGACATCTTTTAAGAAATTTTCCCAAATTAGCATGAACCTCTTCCAATGTAGTTGCATATGCAGTGAAATCATCCATGTATATTTCAACACAGTCAGCAACAATGTCAGAGAAAATACTTATTACCCCCCTCTGAAAAGTAGCATGTGCATTACATAATCAAAATGGAAATACAAAATAAGAAAATGTTCCTCATTGACATATGAATGTTCTTTTATCCTGGTGTTCTCGTGATATCTGGATCTGGTTGTAGCAACTGAAACCATCCAGGAATGAAAAATAATTCTTACCAGCAAGGTTGTCAAGTAGTTGGTCAATAAAGGGTAATGGAAAGTGATCTTTCTTGGTGGATTTATTAAGTTCTCTATACTCCACACAAACTTTCCATTTTCCACCTTTCTTTGGGACAATTACAAGAGGGGATACCTACTGGCTGTCAGAAATAGGATATATAAAGCCAACTTGGAGGAGTTTTTTCAATTCATCATTTACTATATCTCTTAGTGTAGGGTTTATTATTCTCTGAGCTTGCCTAATAGGTCTGGAATCAGGACTTATACAGATCTTACGAGTACACAATTTTTTGTCAAGTCTCTTCATGTGAGTATAGTCCCATGCAAAAGCTTGTTGACTCTCTTTTAAAAGTTGGAAAAGGCTAGACATCTATTAGTAAATAGATTTGCACTTCAAAAATACCAATACAAACTAACTCATACTACCCAAATGAAAGTACAAATGCTACTAATAGTTGGAGAAGTTATCATTATATTGATAACTTTCCTCTGAATTGAGAGGTACAACTCCCTCTTAGAAATATTTACAATAAATTAAACTATAAGTTATGTCTTTAACTAGACAACACAAAGGCATACTAACGTTAACCCCTCAACATGGTGTGAATGCGATTGTGTATTTAATATTTTAAAAGAAAAACTAAATGCATGGCACAAAGACCTTTCACTTATTCTTCCCACTATAAGAGCATGAGAAATATTTAATATTGGTTTTCAGATACATGAATGAATAAAATCACAGATTTAATAACATTCATGAGTACAAATAGGACAACATAAGAAGATGACTAAAATGACTAAGAGATCACTCTCAATCAGTAAAATATATTCAAACTCAAAGATCTGATACATATTCCTCCTTCCCCCTCAATACACAGTAAAACACTCAAAGATCTATTTACTCTTGCATAAACCATAACTGAAAACATTACATCCATTCCTTCTTTCCCTTGTTACAAATAAGAAATATTTTTTCTCCTTTTCTAGAGCACACAGACTGCAGAAAAAGAAGAAATGGAACACTTTTCTCTTTCCCTATTTTGCATATTTATCCTTCTCTTTCTCTCCATGTGATATTTTTGGTTTCCATATCTGATTTTATAACCGATTCTATAGCTGATTCTTTGAAAGTCTTAAAATCATCTTCTCCTTCACCTTTGGGCCCGATAAATTTATAAAATTTGGAATAAAAGTTTATAATAATAATTTTATTCCTATTGGAATGATATACATGAATATATTTGGACATGTGGTATATGAATACATTAGTCATAAATAAACATTCTTACTGCTGGGAATATTTAAAAATATTTATGACAGTCAAATTAGGTCTTGGTGCGAGGGGCATAGTTATTTATTCCACCATTGGATCTCCTTCATTTTTGGATATGTTGTTTCTAACCTAATTGTGTCAAAATCCCCTGAAGACATTTGAAAAATTATGATTTAGGAAAATGTTACGCAGCTCTGAGTAGAGGCATATAAAAACTGTCAAAAAAAAATTAGACTTGTGTTAATGTTATCAGCAAGTTTCACATTCTTTGCACTCAAAATTCACCATTGCCACCACCACTTGTTTCTTAGAACTGATATTAATGTCTAGATGAATCATAAATCATCCCTTTATGTTATCTAAAATATTCCATCACCTCACAATCACAATGTGTTGGATAAATTTAAGATTTTCAAAACTATGCACAGTTGCTAAAGTGTTCCAGCATTTCTGTTGTTTCTATCATGCAGCCATGATAATAAAATTGAAATAGTTTTCATTAATGTGGAGACCTCATTAGATACCCATACCAACCATATTTCATGCATTCTACAATAATTTCATTCCTATAATTAATCATTGATATGAATCGACATTGCCAACATGAAAGATAAGGAATCCTTTCCCTCCATTTTATGATTTTTATCATGTGATGTTTGTGCCATTTCCAATCTCTTTAATAAAATGTGAGATATCTTTCCACTATATTCTAACACACTAGAAAAAATTCCCTGTACCATGTTTGAACCATCTTGAACCTGTGAACTTCATTGAACAACTTTGAACCAGTTTGAACTGCTTTGAACCTTCTTGAACCGGTTTGAACACCCTCAAAGCACTCTGAACAAGTTTGAACCATGTTCAAAGGGGTTCAAAGATTTATGATTCCACTTTTCATCTTTATAAAACACAATATTTTCAAGGAGAATAATCAACAACCATGCAAATCCCTCATTTTGGTCAATAAAAAAAGATAGGGGCTGAGTTTTGAAAATTTTGGATTGGGGCACTATAAGTAGGCCGACAGCTGGCTCTGACTGGGGAATACTTTTTCTTGCAAAAAAAAGAGAACACCAGAATCTCTAGTAACAAAGAACAGTGCCTAGAACCATTGTGCAATAGAGTCAAGAAAAACATAGTGTAGGGAGATGCTTGCAGAGAGGGCGGAGGGGCAACTAGGAAAAGAACAAGCCAAAACTGAAAACTCAAACAAACTACACCTAAAAAAAATATTTACAAGAGATAGGGAAAACATTCCATACCTCTTAGAATGCATCTGACTACTCATGTGAAACCATCAACTGGCTGTGAGAAGTTCCTCCCACTGCGGAAAAGTGCCTGATATGTAAGCATAATCATTCCGAACAAATGACATACAACCATTCTGAGGCAAGATCCAATAAAAATGCATTGTAAGAGCTTTCTAAATAAGATATTGGATTCAAAAAGCCACTCCTCATCATATAATTCTAGACGCACTTCCTCAAGGATGTAAAGATGACTTGCAAGGATATTCTCATTGAAATCTGAATTTTGCATTACTAGAAACTCACTCCCCAAAATTATATTACCACCATCATCTTTAAAGAAAAAAGACTCCAGCATGGGATTATTATCAAATAACTCATCTTCAAAATTAAATTTGAATATTTCTAATTCAGATTTTGTGTGTGGTATCATAATAGAGGATAATGAGTTTTCCTCTATTTGTACTTGAATATTCTCAAGATTCTCTAATGGCTGGGGCTGCAATAGCTCTTCATTATGTTGTCTACCCTCAAATTGAAAAGATTCATAATCCATTTGCACATAGAGATGTGGGACCTCATCTATTTTAAAACAACTGTACCTTTCTTGTTCTTGTTGAACCATCATGCTTGCCTGATAAAAGTTACTTTTTGGAATTGTATTTAAAACATCAAATGCAAAGGATTCAAATTCTGAAAAAGAAATACTTTCCATCAAGATTTCATTTGATTTCTCATCATTAAGTCTTTGTTTAATAGAAGATGCATCCAGACATGTCAATAAATTTTCTGTTTGATTGGTTTGATAGTTGCAATGCTAGGAGAGCTATCTTCATTCATAGGATATGCATGAAAATATTCATCATTATAGACTGTTAGATTTTGATGGAAAGAGATAGGTAGTGTTGGTTTTCCTACCTTCATCATAAGTTTCTTTTGTTGTGGTCTTTTCTTTGGGTCAAAATTTTGATCATGAAAACAAATTTCAGATTTTTGGACCTTCATGACACTTTCTTCTATGCATTTCATCCCGCTTAAAACCATATCATCATCTACCTCAATAGCCTCTTTTTTTGCATCTCTCAAATTTTGAATCTTCTTTCTTTTTAAAAGAAATTTAATTTCAGTTTGTAATGCAACAATTAAAACACATAGCTCATTATTTTCATTTGGCTGGTAGAATTGAGGACTTTTACCAACACACCTATTAAATCTATCAACAAAATCTCTTATAGATTCATTCCTTTTCATCTGAATTTGAAAGAAATTCAATAACAACTTATAAGTATCAACCATAGGCTGAAATCTTCCAAGAAATTTTACCTTTAAATCATCCCAGCTGGTAATACATCCATCTTGCAAATTCTAAAACCATTCAGTATAATTTCCAACAAGGCTTTCAACAAACAATCTGATAAACACATCCTTTTCTTGCACCCCAAGAATCCCACATGTAAAAATAAATGCTTTAATATGATCATCCGGGTCTTTGGTTTTATCTCGAGCAAACTTTCAAAGATATTCTTTTGGTCTTTTAGGCAGGGCTGAATATTGGGGAAATACAAAAGGGTCAATTGGTGCCCCCCATGACTGAGCTGCAATCAAAGCCATAACACACTGAAATTATTTCACCAAAAAAAAATTCTAAGTTCAAATACAGAGTCGCCAATCTCACACAAAGATATTCTAAAATCTAAGGAAATAAAGAAGCACTGATCTTTGATTCCGAATCCCCAATGGAGTCGTCAAAAATCTGTTAGTAAATAGATTTGTACTTCAAAAATACCAACACAAACTGACTCATAATGCCAAGACAAAAATACAAATGCTACTAGCAGTTGGAGAAGTTATCATTAGATTGATAACTTTCCTCTGAATTGAGAGGTACAACTCCCTCTTAGAAAGATTTAAAATGAATTAAAATATAAGTTATGTCTTTAACCAGAACACACAAAGGAATAGTAACATTAACCCATCAACATGGTGTGAATGCGATTGTGGATTTAATAATTTAAAAGAAAAACTAAATGCATGGCACAAAGACCACTCACTTATTCTTCCCACTATAAGAGCAAGAGAAATATTTAATATTTGTTTTTAGATACATGAATGAATAAACTCACAGATTTAATAACATTCATGAGTACAAATAGGAAAGCATAAGAAGATGACTAAAATGACTCAGAGATCACTCTCAATCAAAAAAATATATTCAAACTCAAAGATCTGATACATATTCCTCCTTCCTCCTAAATATAGAGTAAACAACTCAAAGATCTATTTAATCTTGCATAAACCATAACTGAAAACATTACATGCATTCCTTCTTTAACTTGTTACAAATAAGAAATATTTTTTCTCCTTTGCTGGAGCACATAGGCTGCAAAAAAAGAAGAAATGTAACCCTTTTATTTTTCCTTCTTTTGTATATTTATCCTTCTCTTTCTCTCCATGAGATATTTTTGGTTTCCATAACTGATTTTATAACCGATTCTATAACTGATTCTTTGAAAGTCTTAAAATCATCTTCTCCTTCACCTTTGGGCCCGATAAATTTATAAACTTTGAAATAAAAGTTTATAATAATAATTTTCTGCCTATTGGAATGATATACATGAATATATTTGGACATGTGGCATATGAATACATTAGTCATAAATACAAATTCTTTCTTCTGGACGGATTTAAAAATATTTATGACAGTCAAGTTAGGTCTCGGTGCAGGGGGTATAAATATTTATTCCATTGTTGGGTCTCCTTCAGTTTTGGATATGTTGGTTCTATCCTAAGTTCACCCAACTCCACTGAAGCAATTTAGCAAATTATGTTTTAGTAAAATGTTACGCAGCTCTAAGTAGAGGCATATAAAACTGTCAAAAAAAATCAGACTTGTGTTAATGTTATTAGCAACTTTCACATTCTTTGCACTCAAACTTCACCATTGCCACCACCACTTGTTTCTTAGAACTGATATTAATGTATAGATAATCATAAATTATCCCTTTGTTTTATCTAAAATATTCCATCACCTCACAATGACAATGTGTTAGATATATTTCAGATCTTCAAAACTGTGCACAGTCGCTATAGTGTTCCAACATTTCTGTTGTTTCTATCATGCAGCCATGATAATAAAATTGAAATATTTTCCATTAATGTGGAGACCTCATTAGATACCCATACCAATCATATTTAATGCATTCTACAATAATTGCATTCCTGTAATTAATCGTTGATATGAGTCGACATTGCCAACATGAAAGGTAAGGAATCCTTTCCCTCCATTTTATGATTTATATCATGTGTTGTTTGTGCCATTTCCAATCTCTACAACAAAATGTGAGATATATTTCTAATATATTCTAACACACTAGAAAATATGCCTTGTACCCTGTTTGAACCATCTTGAACCTGTGAACTGCATTGAACAACTTTGAACCAGTTTGAACCACTTTGAACTGCTTTGAACCTTCTAGAGCCAGTTTGAACACCCTCGAACCACTCTGAACAAGTTTGAACCATGTTCAAAGGGGTTCAAAGGTTTATGTTTCCACTTTTCATCTTTATAAAACAAAATCTTTTCAAGGAGAAGAATCAACAACCATGGAAATCTCGCATTTTGGTCAATAAAACAAGACAGGGGTTGTGTTTTGAAATTTTTTAATTGGGGCACTATAAGTGGGCCAACAACATCTGAGATTCAGTGAGATTCTTATTGACATTCAATTCCTTACCTAAGGAAATTTCTACTCTTTTTAATTTATCCGGCATAAGAACTTCTAAAAATGAAGGTGACTTTATCTCATGGGGTAACAAAGTATGGAGATAATCAGGTGCTACAAGAAACTTAGATGAGGACTCCTTGGGCAATATGGTTTGTATCGAACAGTCAGGGACATGAAAAGAGGGTTCTTCAGATCCATACTGGTTTGTAAGGATTTCTACTAGTATGTCATCTTCCTCTTGTGAGGCCATAAATGGATCTCTACCAATAACCATAAGCTTCTGCACTAAATTGGCTTCGAAGGGAGCATCTCCTAGATCTGGCCAGACAACTTTGTCAAGTTCAGCTTGGGGTTTGGCTGGAGAATATAGAGTTAATTTCTTGGTATGAATTCCATCAAATATGGTCTTTTTTCTTGAGCGACATGAAATGCAAGCATCTGTTGTGGCCAACCAAGGACTCCCTAGGATTAATGGATACCCTCCTAGTGTGGCTTTTAGGGACAGGATGATGAAATCAGAGGGGTAATCTAGGGAATAAAGTGTCACAACAATATCCTCTACCATACCATCTAGCTTGATAGTGGAATTATCAGCTAACTACAGAATGGTAGTTGTTTCCCTCAACCCAATGATACTAAGCCTTAACAATACATGCATAGTCATTAAATTAATAGATGCCCCTATATGAACCAAGACATTTTATATTTGTATACCATTAATGTGAATGGTGACCGCTGGACTTCCTGGATTAGAGTATCTAGGCATCAAGGCTTTACTAAGTATAAGATCAGAAAGCTACCCAAGAACATGGACGATATCGGGGTCTTTCTTCTTCCTACTAGGGTGCTTGATACATGCTTCCTTGATTACTTTATTATAAATGGGAATTTATTTGAGGGCATCTAATAATGGTATTTCGACAGTCATTTTCTTTAGTTGGTCAATCATATCAGTTGTAATAGGATTCAATTTAGGGTATACTAATTGTTGAGCCAATCTTTGCGGATAAGGTGGAATTTTCATAGCTGGAGTAGGTGGCAAAATAGACGGGACTGTAGTATTTTGATTGTCAAGAATTTCCTCAGTATTAGAAACATCAGTTATTATGGGTGCTTTAGGTGCAGGAAATGTGTTTCATGATCGTAGGTGGATGTCAGTCACCTGCAGTGATTAAGCTTGCTACTTGTTATTAGGAATTGGATTTGTTTGCATAGGCAGTTGTGGCTTCTGAGGACTACTGTTGGTTGTAGGAGGTGCAGGCATAATAGCTTGTTGTTGAGGGGGAGGCACGATAGCTTGTTACTGATTAGGTTGATTGGGTTCCCATTGAGGTTGTTGCTGCTAGTTTCCATGTGGTTTCCATTGGTTATTCTATTGCGGCTACTGATATTGGTTAAATTATTGCTGGTATAGGTTAAATGGAGGTTGTTGTTGTGATTTTTGGTGATATTGTGGCTTCTAATAGTTTTGGTTATACTATGAATGTTGGTTAGACCAGTTATGATTCCAATTCTATCCTTGAGGGCCAAAATTTTGGGGGTTTAGATTTTGCCACTGATTACTATTATTATTATAACCAAAATTATTCAAGGGGTCTTGAGGTATACCTTGTCTCTGAGCCCATGGTCATCTTTGAGCCATGTAGAAAACCTCTCCATTCTACTCATCTATCACCTTGAACTCGGTGGACATTGAGGTAGTGTCCACGGATGCAATAGTTTTGCACTTACAATTTCTTTTCTTCTCTCTGTAGTGGGAGCAGAATTCAGCCAACATAGCTTTTGCATCCTCCTTCTTCCTCCGGGATTGCATGCTGTCGAACTGAGTGGCCATGTCATTTATAATATGCTATTTGAAGTCAGACATGAGGTTGGATAGCTCTATCTTAGATAATCCACAACTATTTGTCTTATGAGGCAGATCTCTTTGTCCTCTTCCTTTTTTAACTCTAGCTCTTGAGTAATTTAGACATATAGTCTTAATATCTTCCCAGTTCTTCTGAGTGATATCCCCACCATCCATTAGCTCCAAGGCCTCTATGCTTCCATCATTGACACCTTTGAGGAACAGATGCTTCTATGATTCCTCATTCAACTGGTGTTGAGTGTTGCCCTACGAGTTAAACATAAACTTGGAAACATAGTCCTCCAAGGTTTCATCCTCTTCCTGTGACATTTTGAAGATGTCATCTCCCTTTAAATCTTGTCCCCTACAGTACTCTTTGTATTTGGCAAGAAACATGTTGCTTGAATGGAATTTCAATTTTCTACAGTATTAGCTCCGAGGCCCATGAACCAACTTAGAGAAGCCTCTTTAAGAGTTGACAGGAACAATTTTAGATAATGGGCATCAGTTGTGTAGTCATAGCTCCTACATAGGATGTCAAACTCAAAGAGGAAGGTCTCTGGATCTTCAGTGATAAGTCCATAGAATTTTTCAAGTGTGGCGGCTAGAATGCTCTTCAGATTTTGATTACCTTGTTGAGGAGGAATTGGGAAGGGAAAGGTAGGCTAAGCCATCCTTGGAGGAGTTCATGGCTATTGTGGCTGATAGATGATAAGAGCTAATTGGTTGTCTTGATATTCAGGCTCATCAAAGAGGACATGCAAATGTAGTGATTCTTTGGAGGATGATGGTGTTGAAATTTCTCCATGGGCATTAGCAAATGGGTTTTCAAACGAATCTTCTTCTTCACTATCAACTCGGGGTTCCTCTGGCTTGGGATTGAAAATATCAAATGGTTCAGCCTAGTATTTATGAGGAAGGCATCTCCCATGAGGATCTCTTCTTCTATGCATAAATGGATTGCTTGAAATTAAATCCTAGATTATGAAAAATGGAAATATGAACACCAAATTAAGTTCAAAATAACACCATCCCCACTAGTGGCGCCAAAAGTGCTTGGCTAAACAATTGTCTTAGAAACACATAGCATCAGACATCTATTTCAGGATTGGACACCCTAAATGGCTTCTAAGTAGATTATTTAGTCTCATTTAATTATCGACCATGGATGTAAACTTGGAATGGTATTTTCAAAGTATTTTCTTCAAACCTTATTGATTCTCATGGCTAATGCTATGGAATTCAAATACATTAAGCTTCAAGAATATATACTATCTCAAGTAAATGTGTTTACTCTAAGAAAACAGTAATCACGAATAGGAGTTTCTCTACTCGCCTATGCTGCAGGAACAATATACCAGTTCTATTACCAGTGGCTACAGGAACAATAGAGTTCTAATTACTTCTTAATGAGCAAGGAAATAACTTCTAATCTAACAAAGTGATTCACTCACCAAGTGGGCCCCCTTGGATGAGTGAATATAAATGCAATCAAGATATGATACTGAAACTCAAAGTATGCACTTTATTCATTCATGTAGAAAATGTACTTGGAAAGTAAAAGAGTGTTACAATATCAATTTTTATTCCATAAAATATATGAACTAACTCAACTCTCTCAAGAGTTAAAAAATTTGGCTTATTTAAAGAGAAACTACACTACTCCCTAAATCTAGGATCACTTCATTAATGAGGATCACTAATGGATACATAATGCTCATAACAGAAAATATCGAATAGAAAGACTAAGTCTATAATTCATTCCTAGAATATAGCATGTGGTGGCTCTAGATCTGCGCACTGCTCTTACTCATGAACTGAATTGACTTGTTCCTCTATGAAATTCTTGTGGTAGGCCCTTCTTCAACCGCTTTCTTAATTCCTTGACACGATGGCACTTTTGTAGAAATGACAGTCGTTGACTCCTTCAGCACCATGCTGCTATGCTTGAATGCACCATGACTTGATCCCTACAAAATGGTTAGCATACACAACTTCTGATAGATATATATATTTTATCATTTAATACTAGGAAATAAGTGTTAGTTTTCATTTGATACTCTTGCACGACATTTGGCTACATGAAGGAGACTACCCATAAACATAGCATAGGAAATAGGATTATTCATTACCATGCAACTACTTATATCCTACAACTTCTACCCATCACTTCGAAGAAAATACAACATGTTCTTACCATCCATTTACCTACTTATGTATTTACATATATAAAATATACATATAAAACCATAAGTTTAAAGTATCTATTTTGTAAGAAAACTCCTGAAAAAGAAAGTAAGAAACATTTGAAAAGATGGCCTTTTAAGAGGCTCATCACTAACAATAATCTCTATTTTAAAATAGAAGATGACAAATAAATAATGGTTGAAGTATATACTAATGAAATCATATTTGGTGGAGAAGAAAAATTGTGTAATGAGTTTTCTATAGAAATGCAAAAAAAAAAAAAAATATCAATCATTAGTGAGTTGTCACACTTTCTCAGCTTAAAGTTTATCCAGTCAAATGATGCAATCTTGTTGTAAAGAGATACTTCTCTATATATCATGTATGTTTTCATTGCTGGAAATGATACATGATACTGAAGCTCACTTGTCATATTTTTGTGATACTGAAGGTCACGCAGTAAATTTAGCTAAGTATGATAGAGCATGGACAGGTTATATAGTTTGTTATATGACTGTGAACGGACATGTATAATAGATTTTATATCATTGAACCTAGGAGAAGCTTTAGTTTTGGTCAGAAAACCTAGTTCGCAGTAGTGGGTGATATCAAAAGATTAATTTATGATGCTTTGTGTATCAGTTTTCTACTTTTTAAAGAAGAACAATGATACAATTCAGTGGATCATTAAACACTCCTAATAGACAAATTAATTGATGAGTTTAAAATCTTAATTTAGTAGATTCGAGATGATAAATATGATATATGGCATTGTTAATGGTTAGCATAATATTTATATGGAGGATTTGACCAAAATTTCACACCATATAGTTTATTCTTTTGAGGCTTACCATGAAAAATACATTGGAAAGTGGCTCATTTAGAGTATTCAAGAACACATTAGGGATGTCATTTATGGAAACATATCAGTTATGAATGATCACTTAGAGTGAAACACAGTTTTGGAGTTAAGGCTTGCAAAAATGACTAAGTCTAGAAAGCAATTTACAGGGTACAAGAGTACAGTTTCAGGAAAAAAACATAGTATATGATGAAGGAAGACATGTAATCTTAGAGAAAGCTATTTTTGGGTAAAATAGACCTTCAGTTAAGGTCTCTTTCATTTTGGAGTTTAGAAATGAGAGACACAGATGTTTGAACACATACGAAGATAGTGAGACAGAGCAATTAAATGGTCGCGATGATTGGGGGAGTGTAATGTGCAATCCAAATGTGCTATCTTGGATTTGGATTGTGTATTACCTATATTTTGGTAATATATGATCATCAACCTTGTATTTACTTTTTTATAAGTGTTGGTTCCATTTTGTATAGTATTTTGGAGCTGATTGTGTATGTAATAATGCATATATATGGAGAGATTTTGAGAAGGAAAGTATGATATGTATGCGAATAGATGAATGGATGCATGGTGATGTTAGAATCATACAAATGATGATGCAAGATACAAAATTGAACTAACTAAGAATAGAAGATTTTTTTATGTTCATTATGATAAAACATTGTAATAGAGACATATTTATGATTGTATGAGGAGTGAGCTCAGTGTATACCTTTAATAGGGTTTTGTATTCCTTTAACAAGGAAAAGTACTAATGTAATATTCAAATCCTAACCCGGGCTAGGTCTCCTAACATGGAAAATATACTTGTAGTGCATATTTGTGGGTTCCATCCCAATCGGGGTTTGTTTTTTCCGTTGGATAGGGTTTCGTCGAGAACAAATTCATGGTGTTATGAGTTGTGTGTTTTGTATTTATCTTATTTTCATTTCTTCAATTATCTTGTTCATCTTGAAATTGATATGTTTAATTTTAAAGTGTTGTAATATTGATTCAACCCCTCTCGGTATTACTTAATCCTAACAATTGGTATCAAAGCTATTGGCCCTTGGAGAGAAAGTTGAAAAGCTTAAGGGAGACCAAGATAGATTCTGAAAGTTTGGAAGAAAACTTTGAAGCAATACTTGAAGACCTTGATAAGGATAAAGTAAAAAAATGACAACTTTAAACTAAATTTGAGAAGAGGAAGGGGTTTCATCGAGAATCTAAAGGAACAACTTGAACTATCTAGAAGTCAGAGACAAGATCTTATGGATAAGATAAAAGAAGATTCAGCCAGTGATACTACACATTAGATAAAACAATTTTTTACAAAAGAAGATACTTTGAATCTTGATCATGAAAATAATTCCTTTAAGGTGGTTAAGGAGACTCAAAAAATATATAAAGATAGAAAAAAAATTGAAAAAACCTTAAATGGTGATAATATTTAGATGGGAAAAATGTAGATTGAACTGGATGACTCTAAGATCAAATATCTAGAATTAGAGAAATGCAATCAAATCATAAGGGGAGAACTTGTTGAGTCTAAGAAATATATTGAAAAAAATCATATGAGGACTGATAATATTGATGAGCAAAGAGATAGACATAAACCTAAAGGATACATGACTAGAGTTGGCTTCAATAAAGTTGCATATTCAAAGAATCAGGAAGAAAAATTTGAAGTAACGACTGATGAAGAAAGTATTACTCTTGAAGAACCTACAAAATAGATTAGACCTTTGAGTAGTAGATGCTTTGCATGCAACAAGATTGGATACATGAAGAGAAAATACAAAGGTAAAATTCCTTACAAATCCTTTTTTCTATTATTTCTTGATTGTCATGCACATGGACACAAAAAGGTAGAATGTAGGAATCTTGATCAATCTACAACCAAGAAAGATTACAATAGAGAAGGAACAACTGCCAAAATCACATGTTACAAATACAATAACTTTAGGCACATCAAAAAGAATTTTAAGTTGTAGATTAAATAGAATCTAGACCATCTCCTACATGCTAAAAATGTCATAATCTAGGACACTTACCAAATTTTTGTTGATAGAATAGAAGTGGACCTCCACCTATTGATGTAATAAAGGATATTGGTGATTCTAAGAGTATTGCAGAGGAATCTAACATTGATTTAAGGAAAGAGAGAGATATGAACAATGATAAGGTATGGAACGTAAAAGAACCAAGTGATGGAAAGTTTCAGGGATATTCACTAGATGCTTAATAAGTCTTTGTCTGATGCTAACATTTCTACATTGACCTAAATGGCCTAGCGTGGCCTTAGGGGGAGCATTGGAAAGAAACATCAAAAAAATTTATCCAGTCCCTCATTATGGAGATTAAGCTTTTGTGAGCTTAATGAATAGTATTTAGAGATGTTATAGAACATATACCTATGATCACATAAATTTATAGTCTATATCCTGTGATCACAAGATTGTTAGTTGATTGGATCAAGTGCATAGATGAAGTTATTGAGAATTGTGTCATTTCTTTACAAAGTGAAGAATAAGGCCAATCAAAGGAACTTATCTAATAATCATTCGAAGAAGTAGAGATGAAGAAGAACAATGATTTGAGAAAGAACAAAGAAGCAACTGCGTTGTGTGATTGAACGAAGCATAAATTCAAAGACTCATCAAAGAAGACGTATTTTTGATTATTTGAAAACTTTCAATATGGATGATCCATTGATTTTCGATGTCGTCAAATGGCCTAGATACAAATTTAAGAAACATCTATTTAAATCTATCGAAGATGACCCCAAAGGTTTTTTTTTGTAAACACCTTATGACATTCTACATATTGAAGACATTAGGGCTTACATTGACTATAAGTATGAGTCTCTAGGAGACTTTGAGATCTATAAGTAGATGAAGGACATGATTGGAGTAGATGGAAAATGGAAAGATGAGTTCACACATCTTGAAAATATCAGTTTCATGTGAATGATGAAAAATCTATGAATTTGATGAAGAGGAATGGATCAAAATCATTTTGAGTAGAGTACATGACAAGTTCACTTGGATTAAAGATATTCTAGTGAAGATATACAATGATTTGATTTATGATATAACAGGTTTGGATAACTCTCATGTTATCCCTATCGTAGGGAAGAACACAAAGAAACATGTGGAAACCCTAACCCATTCAAGATGGGATAAGAGGGTGATGATCATATCCGACATCTTTTAGCAAGAAGTTATATTAGTTTCCATGATTCTTAGATATAAATTACACTATAGAAGCTTACCTAACTCGGTATGCATTAGAGTAATCATGATGGCATATAGAATGGTAAACAGAAACATCAAATACAATATTTACAAAATACTTGCACAACAATTTTTGGATAATTTGAAGTAGATAAAGAAGGATAAGTTGAAGGAATTAAGGTTTGGATTATTATTGATACACATGTACATCCACATAGTAGAAAAATTTCCTAGTATGCACCCTAAATCTTGGAAGGACAGTCAACCCATTCAAATTTAGATTACAAAATAGTACATGGTTTGATGGTGAAAATTTTGCAGAGATAGATGAGAGAAAGAATGAGGATACCTGGGGCTTTGGTAGAGAAGTATAGAGATACAATTTGTTTCATGGTTGAAACTAATCGTATTTTCTTTGAAGTAGTAAAACCTAGAATGAAATGGTGTTATATTCTTGGATATGAAGTCAGTCCTGAGGTTTTGACTATGCAAGATGACCATGTATTATCCTCAGAGATTGATCCATCTGAAGAAAGATGGGGCACTTATGAAGACAAGTCTGTGAAGATAAGGGAAGAACTGAATCGATCAAAAAGGAAGAGAAAAGTATACAATATGGTAGAAAATCTAGCAACCAAGGTTGGTATTAAAAAGGAGGAGTTCAAAGATGTAAGGAAGAAGATGACATAAGGTGTTTCTAGGTTGGTGAGCATTGCTCCTACAACTGTTCCACCTCCAGAGATAGATAATGTTATTATTTCACCTCATATTGTAGTTAATGTACCAGAAACCACACCTACACCACCAAAGGGGACATTTCAAGAAGAGAACCCAAAGGAATTACCTAAGAGAAACACTAGATCCACTAAACAAGACTCTCCACCTAATAAATAGAAGCCAAAAGTTGTAAAGGAGAAAGGAGAGGAGAAGAAAGTGGAAGAGAAGAGTACGACACAGAGGTGAAAAAACTCTGGAAACCTGATTTGATGATACTAAGAAGAGGATCATTGAGCATGGAAAGCTTATTGCATTTACTAGATACTACTAGAGGTATGATGCATTTGACCAACTCTTGATTCAGGACTATGTCATCAATCATTTACTTATTTTTAAGAAGAACTTATTAGAAGTTGAAGGCACTATAATTGAGGATCTATACGGCAAAATAGAGATAAGAAAATAGCTAGCACAAATTGAAAATGAAATAATTATAACACAATCCATTGAATAAATGTTACATTTTTCTATTAAAGAGATGGAAAGTATATTGAATTCTATAAAACCACTACTGAGAATTAAATCAAAACTAACAAAAATAACGGGGAGAAAATATGATGAAGTGATTAAGGAAAAATAGAAGGCTTTCGGTAGGGTTTTGATGGAGATTGAGCCTGAAAATTCTTCACCTCTCAAGGCTTCTAATCCTAAATCTATTCTAAGAGGTGAGTCATCAAGGGTAGTTGAAGAAAAAATTGATACATCAGAAGTTGAAGATGATAGCCAATTTTTCAGTACAATAAAGAAGCCATATTTATTTGTTACTGGTGTGCCTGTGTCTTTGGACACTTAAAAATATGCTAGTGACCCTTTTGAAATGGATATTGAAAATGTAACAGATATTGGAGGAAATATTGATCTGAAAGTGGCAGAAAAGGAAAATACAAAGAAAGTGAACCTGAGGTAGCAGAGGAAAAAGAAAATAAAGTTGAAGTAAAACAAGAAACTCAAGTATCTATGTCTTCATCTTTATTGTTTGAAAGTGGAGACAAAAATATGAGCACTAACATTGAGAGCATGGATGAGGATGAGTTGATGAAGCTATCTTACATAGCCTTTGCCAAAGCAAAAGAGAGATCTGAGTAGAACGTTGAAAAAACATAAAGGGTAATGGAAAGGGAAGTTGATACCATATACAAACTTCTACCTATACCTCTTACTTGTCAAGGAAAGGAAACTACAAAGAACTTGAACAAGGCATTGGATGACTTTGACATTTAGTATGAATAATGCATTGGATGACTTGAACAAGGCATTTTTCACTAAGTGTTGCCATTAATGTCAAAGGGAGATTATGTTGGCAAGTGGCTCATTCAAGATTTTTCATGAACACATTAGGGTTTTAATTTATGGGAACACATTAGGGTTGTCATTAATGGAAACACATCAGTTATGAATGATCTCTTAGAGTGAAACACGATTTTAAAGTTAAGGCTTGCAAAAATGACTAAGTCCAAAAAGTAGTTTACAAGGTACACGAGTATAGTTTTGGGCAGTGAACACTACATATGATGAATAAATACATGCATGATTAGAGGAAGATATATTAAGGTATAATAGACCTATAGTTAAGGTTTCTTGAGTTTTGGACTTCAAAGATGAAATATAGAGATGTTTGAAGACATACAAAGATAGTGATATAGTGAGACAAAGTAGTTGAATAGTCGTGATGATTGAGGGAGTGTAATGTGGAATCCAAATGTTCTATGTTTGATTTAGATTGTGTATTACCTATATTTTGCTAATGGGTGGTCCTACAATAGTGTGTCCCACTTTTTTGAACATCCTGATTTTTGCTGAAATTGCACATTTTAAAGAAAATATGTTGATTTAAGCCTTGAAAGGTCCCATTTGAAAGAGTAAATTCAAAATGGCTAGATAAAATCCTCTTGGATCAAAATCCCTTTGGTATAATCCCTATACTCCTCACTCACACCTATAATTGAGTCTCCTTTGAACCCATCAAAATGCTGACAAAAAATCACTTTGACATTAACTTTTTGTGAGATCAAATAAATTCATTTGGAAAACCCAAATATAGGATGATAGTACTCCGAGAAAGCTTTCCAATGATATATATATATATATATATATAGAGAGAGAGAGAGCGTAATAAGACTTTTATTTTTAAGTTTTACTAATCATAGGTTGTCTGACCATTTAGCGACTTCTCCGTTTGAGGCATCTGGAAAAATAGTAAATTAGGGGAAAAAATTATGAAAAATATCTAGTAAATAGGTATTTATGTTACCTTTCTATCAAAAAAAGAATAAATGAATTTCAATGTATAGAGATAGAGTTAAAGCGATCCAAGTGAACCTATATCCAAATTATAATTAATGTCACTTCATAACTCAATAAACTATTAAATATTCAACCAAATTGAATGAAATCAAATGGATTCCCTAGATATTTGTGTTACAAACCTAAATTCAGAATAATTGCGTTCTTATCAGTTTTATAAAAAAAATTATGTTGATCAAAGTGAGTGTCACTCTTAAAAAATCCTGATTTTTCACAAAAAAACTTTTTGAAGGAGAAGGAAAATGGATAGAAATAAATTCTATTTTTTTAAATATATATATATAAACTAGAAACATAATGCTAAAAGTCACTAGTTTACATCATCTTCAAATTCTTAATGGTTTAATGACAATAGATGTTCGAAAGTGAAGTTTTTTTTTTTAGAATGTTCATTTCAGTGCCAAAGTTGGCCAAAAAGTAGGAAACAATTTTGTGGGATCACCCTAATGTATAATTTCTGAAATTGTATTTACTTTTTGTATAATTGTTGGTTCTATTTTGTGAAGTATTTAGGAGTCGACAGGGTATGTAATAGTGTATATACATGAAGATTTTTTGAGCTATAACTGGATATATGGCACGCTAGTATCTCCACGCACAAAAAATGTATATATATTCAATTGTATGGTTAAGAATATCATATTATTTTCTCAATCACTGAGACGGGAAAAAATTGCAAGGAAACATGATAACAAATATCTGTTATTTTCTCCTTTACATGAAGAATTGCAATAAAAGAACGGTACAAAATAATAAAGGAATGATACTAAAACTAATTAAGGGCTGTGGAAGTATTGTCTAGTTGGGGACACGGCACTGTTTCCTTATCTCTCCCTCTGATCCTGTCAACACGTCAATTGCACCCATCTTTACCATTGCTGGCCCGAAGTTTTTCTTCCAAATTGAGGGATACTTGGAGTTTATCTTCACCTGTCCGGAGGTGGCATCATTTGACATCAAAGTCTGATCCGACTTCAGCAATCCACGCTCGTATTGCAAACCGAGGTAGTATTTCACGTCCAAATTAGTGGGAGTGAGAGGATCCAGTGGAACAACGATGTCGGTTGAGGCCGAAGGAGGGCATTTTTCTTTGAGCTGAAGAGCATAGTTTGATTCC
>MU226262.1:1142715-1165145 GCA_018584345.1 Thuja plicata | reverse complement strand
AAGGTGTCTCAACCTTGGATAATTCCTATTCTTATTATTTGTTTCGTAAAATGTATTTTCTTGCAAATAATGTAATTAAGTGTGAGTGTACATGTCTAGTTGGCATGTTGATGTGTCACTCCACTTGTTGTGTTGGCATCTTGAATTTTGTGTGAGGAGATCATAGCTGAAATGGTTATGACAGATTCCTATGACACGTAAGAGCTATTTCTAGGAGATTTCAATGATAGGTGAAGACATGAAAGACATGTGGCAACTGATAAAGTTGAGTACTGTACACTCTTCCAATCATTGAGCTCTTCCAAAAAAATTTAGGGTTCCTATTTTCACAGAGAATGGTAAAACCCTAATATGGCTATCTTTGGAAGTTGCCCTAAAAAGGAAAGTGCATGATATAAGCATTTTTTAGGGTTGTAGACAGATAGAGAAAAAGAGTGTATTGTTGGTATAATATAGTGCTACTATATTTGTTTGTGTGTGTCGATTGTCTTCTAAATGAACTTGCATTGGAAGTGTGTTGTAACCGTTGTGTTGAAGATAATACATTGTGCAGGTTTTGGAGTGCTGGGTTTTTTACTGAAAGGTTTTCCCCAGGGTAAATCATTGTTTCATTCTCTATTTTTTGTATGCAAGGTATATGGTTGCAATATCTTTGTTAAAGTAGTTAACGAATCTTAAATTGTAAGGATTTAAAAGATTTTGCACAATACTTTCCTTTCGATATTAGTGTAGGAAGTTGTTTCCGCACTTGAGTTTCCTTACAAGTGGTATTAGAGCCTGGTCAACTTTTGATCCTAGTTTTTGGGTGGGGATTTTTTAGCTAATCTTAAGTTGAGTGGGATTTTTTGTGCAGAGCATTCTGAATCTTATTTGCAGATTGAGATGGCAGGTTCCTCATATAGTAGAATGGAGGTGGAGAAATTTAATGGCACTAATTTTGAGTTGTGGAAACTCAAGATGGAAGACATGCTTGAAGACCATGATCTATGGGAGGCTACTTCACTTGTTGTGAGACCTAGAGTGATATCTCAAGTGGATTGGGAGATCAAGGATCAGAAGGCTAAGGGTCTCATTAGACTCTGTCTAGTAGATGTCGTTCTTCTGAATGTTCTTGATGAGACTACTGCAAATTCTTTGTTGACACGACTTGGGTCTGTGTATTAGGCCAAATCTCTGGTGAATAAGTTGTTCCTGAGAAATAAGTTGTATTCTTTAAGAATGGAGGAAGTTGGATCGGTAACTGATCATCTCACCACATTCAATTTATTGATTTCACAATTGGCATCAACCGGTGCCAAGATTAAGGAGGAGGATCGATGTATGACCCTACTTTATCCCTTGCTAGATTTGTGGGACCATCTTGTGATGGCTCTTGGAAGTACTATAGTCACATTCTGTATGGATGATGTGGTGTCTTCGCTGCTATCTGAGGAGATGTGAAGAAAGACTTTGGATTCGTCTAAGGAAGCCCTTGCTGTTCATGGGAGATCCAATGACAAAGGAAAGAAGAATGACAATAAGTCAAAGAAGGGAAGATACAAATCCCATGGGAGTTATAAAACTCCTAGAAATTCCAAGGCAAAATGTTGGAACTGTGATAAATCTGGGCACTTCCCGAGGGACTACAAAGAACTGAAGAAGAAGAAGAAAGGCTCAGATTCAGCTTCTAAAAAATTTGAAGAAGATGGAGATGCTTTTATTGCAGCTTTGGCAGCCCATGCATCTGATGATGTGTGGTTAGTGGACTCGAGTTCTTTTCACATGACCTCTCATCAAAACTGGTTCTCAAAATATGAAGAGTTTGATGATGGAAAGGTGTACTTGGGTGATGATTCTCACCTAAAGATAGTTGGACGTGGAAGGGTCACTATCAGATTTCCTGATGGACGAGTAAAGGGAATCAATGGAGTTATGCACATTTTGGGTTTGGCACAAAACCTACTATCTGTAAGTATGCTAAATGATGTAGGTGTACAAGTTGTCTTTTTGAAAGATGGATGCAAGATGATGAGAGGTTCTATGGTGCTCGCTAAAGGTACTAGGAGAGGTACTTTGTTTCAGCTTGATGGATGCATTTATCAATGTAATAGTTCTTCTATTTCAAAGAAGAGAGTGGCTATCACTTCATCCCCACCATCTAAATGAGCAGTAAAGAAGATTGTGGAAATGGGTTCCGATGGCAGTGCAGTAAGTGCACCTAAGGGTGAAAACACTTTGGAAGGAAAGCTTCCTGCAGAAAAGACAATGTTGTGGCATATGAGATTTGGCCACATTGGTGAGAAGGGTCTTAGGAACTTGAAAACTAAAAATCTCATCGAGGGGCTGAGTGATTTTAATCTCAAATTCCATTTATGTGAACACTGTGTTTATGGTAAGCAAACTCATGTTCAATTCTACTCCAGTTCTCACAAGTCTTCTAGTATTTTTGATGTTATTCATTCTGATGTATTTGGTCCTGTAAAAGTTCCTTCTATCTCTAGTTCTGTATATTTTGTATCTTTTATAGATGATTACATTAGAAAGACATGGATATATTTCCTAAAAAGTAAGACACAGGTGTTCAGCCGGTTCAAGTAATTTAAGGCTCTCGTGGAGAATCAGACTAGTAAAAGAATCAAGTGTGTGAGAACTGATAATGGTGGTGAGTTTTATTCCATAGAGTTTGAACAGTTCTGTAAATAACAAGGAATCGAGAGACATAAGACAACTCCTTACACCCCGCAACAAAATGGAGTTGCAGAGAGAATGAATAGGACACTGATGGAGAAGGCTAGGATTATGCTTAGTGGAGCTGGTTTAGAACAAAGGTTTTGGGTCGAAGCTGTGGCCACTACTTGCTATCTGGTTAACAGATCTCCTACATCAGTTCTTGTTGGTAAGACACCCATGCAGGTATGGTTTGGTAAGAAGCCTTCAATTAGACATCTTCGTGGTTTTGGTTGTGAATCTTATATACATATTCCAAAGGAGAAGAGATCTAAGTTGGAAAACAAAGTTGTCAAATATATTTTCATCGGATACAGTGTTAGTGTGAAAGGATACAAGCTTTGGGATGTTGTGACTAGTATGGTGTTGCATAGTAGAAATTTTATTTTCAGAGAGCTAACATCTTCTCCTGATGTGCTTCAACTAGATGAAAAAGAAAATGAAAAAGATGTTGTTCAGTTTCCTCCTACCCCTGAGAAGACTGAACAGAGAGACCATGTTGGGTCTAATGATGAGGAGAGCTCTAGCAGCTCTGATAGTTTGGAAGAAGAGGAAGAACAACCTCAACCTTAGCCCTTGAGGAGATACATGAGAGAAAGAAAGCAACCAGAAAGGTTTGGTTATTCTATGTTATATTTCAGTTGTGCTTTTCTTTGATTACTAACACTGATGAGGCTAGATCTGTGAAAGAGGCTTTGGGCATGGAAGATGTAGGTTCCTTGATTGAGGCTATGGATGATGAGATGGCTTCATTGGAGAAAAAAAAAAACTTGGGACCTTTTACCTTTGCCTAAAGGGAGAAAATATGTTGGCTATAAATGGGTGTTTAAGAAGAAATTCTGTGTACATGGCAGTGTTGAAAGGTACAAAGATAGATTGCTTGCAAAGGGGTATTCACAGGTAGAGGGAATATATTATGGTGAAATATTCTCTCTTGTTGCAAAGTTGACATCCATTAGATTTCTGTTATCTCTTGCTGCATCATATGATTTAGAGATAGAATGGATGGATGTAAAGATATCTTTCCTTCATGGTGATTTGGAGGAAGAAATTTATATGTCACAGGCTGAGCACTACATTGTTAAAGGTAAAGAATCCTTAGTTTGTAGATTGAAGAAATCTCTATATGGTTTGAAGCAATCTCCTAGGATGTGGTAGCTTAAGTTTTATGCCTTTGTGTTGTCAATTGGATTTGTAAGATCGAAATTAGATAATTGTGTTTATTTCAGAGTTGAAAATGATCACCTTCTTATTGTTGTATTATATGTTGATGATATGTTGTTGTTTCGGAAGGGTAAGGGTATGATTTATGATTTTAAATCTCATTTGTCAACACAGTTTGAGATGAAGATCTTGGCGCAGCAAGGTACATCTTGGGTATGGAAATCAGTAGAGACAGGTCTAATAAAAAACATTGGTTGAGTTAGAGTAAGTATGTGAAGTTTGTGTTGGACAGGTTCAGCATGGCAAATTGTAGACCACTATGTGTTCCTATTTCAGTGGGAACAAAGTTATCTATAGATGATTGTCCAAAATCTCCTAGTGAGGTGGAGGACATGAGCAGAGTACCTTATGCTAGTGCAGTTGGCAGTCTTATGTATGCTATGGTCTATACTAGACCAGACATTGCCCAAGCAGTTGGAGTCCTGAGTCAATTTATGGCTAACCCTGGATGGGTACATTGCGATGTAGTTAAGAAAGTATTGAAAAATTTGAGGGGTACATCATATTACTCCATATGTTACCATGGTAACTCTTCTGGATCTCTACATTTAGTTTGTATTCATGGGTTTGTGGATTCAGATGCTGGTGTTGATGCAGAATAGATTATTAATCGGTGTGATAGTCAGAGCGCTATTTTCCTTGTGAAGAATCCAACTTTCCATGCCACAATGAAGCACATTGATGTGCAGTTTAGATGGTGTTCGGAGTCTATGGGCCTTTTGGCCTATAGTGGTTAGTTCCTGTTATGTTCCTATTGCTCTTACAAGTTGTTTGACAAGTGGGAGAATGTTAGGAATAAGGTGTCTCAACCTTGGATAATTCCTATTCTTATTATTTGTTTTGTAAAATGTATTTTCTTGCAAATAATGTAATTAAGTGTGAGTGTACATGTCTAGTTGGCATGTTGATGTGTCACTCCACTTGATGTGTCGGCATCTTGAATTGTGTGTAAGGAGATAATGGCTTAAATGGTTATGACAGTTTCTGATGACACGTAAGAGCTATTTCTAGGAGATTTCAATGACAGGTGAAGACATGCAAGACATGTGGAAATTGATAAAGTTGAGTACTATACTCTACTATAGGTTCCTATTTTCTTGGAGAATGGTAAAAGCCTAATACGACTATCTTTGGAAGTTTCCCTAAAAATGAAAGCACATGATATAAGCATTTTTTAGGGTTGCAGATGGATAGAGAAAAAGAGTGTATTGTTGGTATAATATTTTGCTACTGGATTTGTTTGTGTGTGTCGATTGTCCCCTGAAAGAACTTGCATTGCAAGTGTGTTGTAACCGTTGTGTTGAAGATAATACATTGTGCAGGTTTTGGAGTTCTGGGGTTTTTTACCGAAAGGTTTTCCCCAGGGTAAATCATTTTGTCATTCTCTATTTTCTGTATGCATGGTATATGGTTGTAATATATTTGTTAAAGTAGTTAATGAATATGAAATTATAAGAATTTAAAAGATTTTGCACAATACTTTCCTTTAGAGATTAGTGTAGGAAGTTGTTTTCGCACCTGAGTTTCCTTACAAGTGGTATCAAAGCCTGATTAACTTTTGATCCTAGTTGTTGGGTGGGGTTTTTTTAGCTAGTCTCAAGTTGAGTGGGAGTTTTTTGTGAAGAGCATTCTAAAATTTATTTGCAGATTGAGATGGCAGGTTCCTCATACAGTAGAATGGAGGTGGAGAAATTTAATGGCACTAATTTCGAGTGGTGGAAACTCAAGATGGAAGACATGCTTGAAGACCATGATCTATGGGAGGCTACTTCACTTGTTGTGAGACCTGCAGTGATATCTCAAGCAGATTGGGAGATCAAGGATCGGAAGTCTAAGGGTCTCATCAGACTTTGTCTAGCAGATGTCGTTCTTCTGAATGTTCTTGATGAGACTACTGCAAATTCTTTGTGGACATGACTTGGGTCTGTGTATCAGGCCAAATCTCTAGTGAATAAGTTGTTCCTAAGAAAGAATTTTTATTCTTTAAGAATGGAGGAAGGTGGATCCGTAACTGATCATCTCAACGCATTTAATTTATTGATTGCACAGTTGGCATCAACCAGTGCCAAGATTGAGGAGGAGGAATGATCTATGACCCTACTTTATTCCTTGCCAGATTTGTGGGACCATCTTGTGATGGCTCTTGGAAGTACTATAGTCACATTCTGTATGGATGATGTGGTGTCTTCACTACTATCTGAGGAGATGTGAAGAAAGACTTTGGATTTGTCTAAGGAAGCCCTTGTTGTTCATGGGAGTTCCAACGACAAAGGAAAGCAGAATGACAATAATTCAAAGAAGGGTAGATCCAAATCCCATGGGAGTTCTAAAACTTCTGGAAATTCCAAGGCAAAATGTTGGAACTATGATAGATCTGGGCACTTCCGGAGGGACTGCAAAGAACCGAAGAAGAAGAAGAAAGGCTCAGATTCAGCTTCTGAAAAATCTCAAGAAGATGGAGATGATTTTATTGCAGCTTTGGCAGCCCATGCATCCAATGATGTGTGGTTAGTAGACTCAGGTGCTTCTTTTCACATGACCTCTCATCGAAACTGGTTCTCAAAATCTAAACAGTTTGATGGTGGAAAGGTGTACTTGGGTGATGATTCTCACCTAAAGATAGTTGGACATGGAAGGGTCACTATCATATTTCCTGATGGATGAGTAAAGGGAATCAATGGAGTTATGCACATTCTAGGTTTGGCACAAAACCTATTATCTATAAGTATGCTGAATGATGTAGGTGTACAAGTTGTCTTTTCGAAAGATGGATGCAAGATGATGAGAGGTTCTATGGTGCTTGCTAAAGGTACTAGGAGAGGTACTTTGTTTCAGCTTGATGCATGCATTACTCAGTGTAATAGTTCTTCTATTTCAAAGAAGAGAGTGGCTATCACTTCATCCCCACCATCTGAATGAGCAGTAAAGAAGATTGTGGCAATGGGTTCCAATGGTAGTGCAGTAAGTGTACCTAAGGGTGCAAACACTTTGGAAGGCAAGCTTCCTGCAGAAAAGACAATGATGTTGCATATGAGATTTAGCCACATTGGTGAGAAGGGTCTTAGGAACTTGAAAACTAAAAATCTCGTCAAGGGGCTAAGCGATTGTAATCTTGAGTTCAATTTCTATGAACACTGTGTTTATGGTAAGCAAAATCATGTTCAGTTCTACTCTAGTTCTCACAAGTCTTCTGGTATTTTGGATCTTATTCATTCTAATGTATTTGGTCATGTAAAAGTTCCTTCTATCTCCAGTTCTATATATTTTGTATCTATTATAGATGATTATAGTAGGACTTGTATATATTTCCTGAAAAGTAAGACACAGGTTTTCATTTGGTTCAAGGAATTTAAGGCTCTCATGGAGAATCAGATGGGTAAAAGAATCAAGTGTGTGAGAACTAATAATGGTGGTGAGTGTTGTTCCATAGAGTTTGAATAGTTCTATAAAGAACAAGGAATTGAGAGAAATAAGAAAACTCCTTACACCCCGCAACAAAATGGAGTTGCAGAGAGAATGAATAGGACTCTTATGGAGAAGGCTAGGAGTATGCTTAGTGGAGCTGGTTTAGAACAAAGTTTTTGGGTCAAAGCTGTGGCCACTACTTGCTATCTAGTTAGCAAATCTCCTACATCAGTTCTTGTTGGTAAGACACCATGGAGGTGTGGTCTAGTAAGAAGCCTTCAATTAGACATCTTTGTGGTTTTGGTTGTGAAGCTTATGCACATATTCCAAAGGAGAAAAGATCTAAGTTGGAAACCAAAGCTGTCAAAAATATTTTAATAAAATACAGTGTTAGTATGAAAGGATACAAGCTTTGGGATCCTGTGACTAGTAAGGTGTTGCATACTAGAAATTTTATTTTCAGAGAGCTAACATCTTCTCCTGATGTGCTGTAACCAGATGAAAAAGAAAAGGAAAAAGATGTTCAGTTTCCTCCTACCCCTAAGAAGACTGAACAGAGAGACCATGTTGGGTCTAATGATGAGGAGAGATCTATTAGCTCTGATAGTTCAGAAGAAGAGGAAGAACAACCTCAACCTTAGCCCTTGAGGAAATCCATGAGAGAAAGAAAGCAACCAGAAAGGTTTGGTTATTCTATGTTAGATTCCAGTTGTGCTTTTCTTTGATTATTAACACTGATGAGGCTAGACCTGTGAAAGAGGCTTTGGGCATGGAAGATGTACATTCCTTGATTGAGGCTATGGATGATGAGATGGCTTCATTGGAGAAAAAAAAAACTTGGGACCTTGTACCTTTGCCTAAAGGGACAAAATCTATTGTCTGTAAATGGGTATTCAAGAAGAAATTCTGTGCAGATGGAAGTGTTGAAAGGTACAAAGACAGATTGGTTGCAAAGGGATATTCATAGGTAGAGGGAATATATTATGGTGAAATGTTCTCTCCTGTTGCAAATTTGACAACTTTGGATGTAAAGACAACAGATAGAACAGATGGATGTAAAGACAACTTTCCTTCATGGTGATTTGGAGGAAGAAATTTATATGTCACAGCCTGAGCACTACATTTTTAAAGGTAAAGAATCCTTAGTTTTCAGATTAAAGAAATCTCTATATGGTTTGAAGAAATCTCCTAGGATGTGGTAGCTTAAGTTTGATGCCTTAGTGTTGTCAATTGGATTTGTAAGATCAAAATCAGATAATTGTGTTTATTTCAGAGTTGAAAATGATCGCCTTCTTATTGTTGCATTATATGTTGATGATATGTTGTTGTTTCGGAAGGGTAAGGGTCAGATTTTTTGGTTTTTGGAGTCTATGGGCCTTTTGGCCTATAGCTGTTAGTTCTTGTTATGTTCCTATTGCTCTTACAAGGTGTTCGACAATTGGGAGAATGTTAGGAATAAGGTGTCTCAACCTTGGATAATTCCTATTCTTATTATTTGTTTTGTAAAATGTATTTTCCTACAAATAATATAATTAAGTGTGAGTGTACATGTCTAGTTGGCATGTTGATGTGTCACTCCACTTGATGTGTCAGCATCTTGAATTATGTGTAAGGAGATCATGGCTGAAACGGTTATGACAGTTTCCTATGACACATAAGAGCTATTTCTAGGAGATTTAAATGACAGGTGAAGACATGCAAGACATGTGGCAACTGATAAAGTTGAGTACTGTACACTACTACAGGTTCCTATTTTATTGGAGAATGGTAAAACCCTAATACAACTATCTTTGGAAGTTGCCCTAAAAAGGAAAGCGCATGATATAAACATTTTTTAGGGTTGTAGACGGATAGAGAAAAAGAGTGTATTTTTGGTATAATCTGGTGCTATTGGATTTATCTGTGTGTGTCGATTGTCCCTTGAAAGAACTTGCATTGCAAGTGTGTTGTAACCGTTGTGTTGAAGATAATACATTGTGCAGGTTTTGGAGTGGTGGGGTTCTTTACCGAAAGGTTTTCCCCAGGTTAAATCATTGTGTCATTCTCTATTTTCTGTATGCATGGTATATGGTTGCAATATCTTTGTTAAAGTAGTTAAGGAATCTGAAATTGTAAGGATTTAAAAGATTTTGCACAATACTTTCCTTTAGAGATTAGTGTAGGAAGTTGTTTCCGCACCTGAGTTTCCTTACAATAATCTCACTAGAAGGAACTTGCGAGATCCACTAGGGTTGATAGTAATTGAGATTCAATCAAGGAAAGTATTCCTAGAACTCTGAACTTCAAGCCTCATCATGAGGGGTGTATCTATCTCACTATTTCTATATAGAAAAGCCTGATGCTCTCTGCCAATCTCATTCTAAATCCAAGATATCACTTCCCTTAATTGAACATCTCCCACGTACATATGTGAATTCCAATCCCTATTGTCTAGCACAGAAATATTGTGTAAATACAATTCACATAATAGGATTTTGATGAACATGGGAGCTGAGTGGAAGGAATCATAAAATTCATGAGGTGTAGAAACAAAAGGATTTAATCCCTGTACAATCCTAGTCAATTAAATGTTAACAATTTTTTCTTTAAGGAACAAAGCATAAATTGGAGATGGTGACCTACATGTCACTACTGCAGGAATCAATTCAGTGATCTACTCAATTTTCCTCTCCAATACTGCAATGCAATTTTATTTTTGTTCAAGTTGACAAGCCTAATCCTCAATGATCCTTTTTCAGTTTTTCTATTTCCAGTTTCCATTATGCCTTTTCCCAAATAAAATTTTCGTATAAAATCAATCCTGCTGCTAAAGGTGTTGATAAATCTAGTGGCAGCATGGGTCCCTGCTGAAGGATATCAATCCACCCAAATGCAGTTTGAGGGACTCTTACTACTTCCTCTTTAGTGTAAGTAGCCCATTTTCCTTTGTCATGAGTTTTTACTAAATCATCTGCTTGGCAGGATTCATTAATGGAATTTTTTCCTCTCCATATGTCAAGGGTTTTTATTGAATCATCCACTTGGGATGACTCAGTTGCCTTGACCAGCATGTCCAATCCATCTCTACTCATTTGTTCAAACACCTCTTCAATAATGTCCTCATCTACTGTAGGGAATTCATCAGCGGGTAGGTTTTCTAAATTTTCATCAGTATCTTGCCTGACAGAGTTATTGAAAAATCCCTCTATTTCCTCAGAATCCTTATCACTGTCTATGAGGATGTAATCAAATTGTGGGGCAGATGTAGCTTCATCATTCATAATGTGGGATATGGTGTCACTATCTATTCTTTTTGGAGCCATTACCTCCGATGAGGACTTCTCTGCAGACACAGAGGATTGAACATTTATAATTGAATCAAGGGTTTTGTCTTCCTTACTTGAACTAGTAGAAATTCTAGCACTCTTCCTAATAGGGGTTTGAAAATAGATCAGAGGATCTTTTCATTTCTTCCTGCTGGAGGAAACCTCATCCGTAATGGCTATAGGAGTTTCTTTTGGCATTGCCTCCTCAGGAGAGGGAAAGGGTTCCTCAGCTATATTAACAACATCTTCATTATTAGGTGGTTTTTGTTCTAGATACATACCCTCTACCTCTATGGTATTACCTTTATCCTTCATGATAACAGTCCTAGTTTCCTCAGAAGGTGAATTATCAGGAGTGACATCAGCTTCCCTAGTTTTTCCTTGCTTGTTATCAGACACAAGAGTACTAACATTGCAAGCTCTTTTCCTAGATATGGTGGGGCTAGAAGAAGACACTTCAGGACTGACCTCTTTTTTTTGTATTACTTTATGAACCCCCGTTTTCATGTTAAGCCTTCTACCTACACACTGGCCTCTAAGGCCAACCACTCTAGGTGTTATTTCCTCCATGGCTAAGAATTCATCCCAAGTCCCAATTGATTGTTTAATTAATTCCCTTTCTACAACTAATTTGATTAAAAAATGATGGGAAATAGATTGAGCTTTTCCTGACTCTACTAGAGATGCCTTCTTTTTCACAATATTAAATAGAAAACTAGGTAAGTTTACTAGCTTGTTTTCATGGTGGAGGGCACTCAAAATCTTGAAATGTAGTTCATCGAGGTACTTATAATGGCCTTCACAAGTGAAGTAGGATATTATGAATGTAGCTGGCTGCATAAAATCTATGGGTAATGATGTTCTTGAAGTGCCTTGTTTCTTATCAATGTCCAACTGTGGGTCATCATGAAGGGTAAATTGTGCCCTGGCTGAGTGCAAGTCAATAGCCTTACTCCATTTTTCTCCTTCCTGTGGCAATTTTGAAACTTCTTTCATGATGTCCTCTGAGAATTCTATCCTCAGACCCTTTAATGCATTACCACTTTTATTTGGCACCTAAGACTTTTCTAGAGTCTTGACACATTCTTTTCCAAGTTGCTCACGTGTAGATTTTTACTAAAATGAATAACATGTTACATGCAAGCGAACATAGCGAACATAAGAAGACAATGAAATTTAAGATTGATTGAGTTTAGTGTGCTCGTTCAAATTTACTCAAATAGTATTAGTACATGCTTGAATGTCTTCTTCGATCAATCGACTCCGTCAAAGAATGGTATTGGTAATTAAGGTAAGTTTTTGAATAAGTCTTCAGAAATTCCATGAAACCGGATGTCAGTCACAATGTGCAACTAGCTCTTGCACTCCACTCCAATAAGGTGCATAGTTACGTCCATAGCAAGATATGCTTGGATAATATATTGGAGGATAATAATTAATAAATAAAAACAAAAAATTAACAGTAAAAGAATAATTTGTATGGTCTGATAAAGTAAAATCCAAAGCATAAAGTTGTTAAATGGTTGTGAGAGATATATATGGCATTCTAGTGCGACGGCTAGTATGTTCTTCAGATTCTTATTACCTTGTTGAGGAGGAATTGGGAAGGGAAAGGTAGGCTAAGCCATATTTGGAGGAGGTCATGGCTATTGTGGTTGATAGATGATAAGAGATAATTGGTTGTCTTGATATTCAGGCTCATCAAAGAGGACATGCAAATTTAGTGATTCTTCGGAGGATGATGGTGATGAAATTTCTCCATGGGTGTTAGCGAATGGGTTTTCAAATGAGTCTTCTTCTTCACTATCAACTTGGGGTTCCTTTGGCTCAGGATTGAAAATATCAAATGGTTCAGCCTGGTATTGATAAGGAAGGAATCTCCGATGAGGATCTCTTCTTCTATCCACAAATGGATTGCTTGAAATTAAATCCTATATTATGAAAAATGGAAACATGAACACCAAAGTAAGTTTGAACTAACACCATCCCTGCCAGTGGCACCAAAAGTGCTTGGCTAAACAATTGTCTTAGAAACACATAGCATCAAACTACTATTTCAGGATTGGACACCCTATATGGCTGCTAAGTAGATTATTTATTGTCATTTAATTATCGACCATGGATGTAAACTTGGAATGTTATTTTCAAAGTATATGCTTCAAACCTTCTTGATTCTCATGGCTAATGCTATGGAATTCAAATACATTAAGCTTTGAGAATATTTACTATCTCAATTAAATGCGTTTACTCTAAGAAAATAGTAATCACAAATAGGAGTTTCTCTACTTGCCTATGCTGCAGGAACAATATACCAGTTCTATTACCAGTGGCTGTAGGAATAATAGAATTCTAATTACTTCTTAATGAAAAAGGAAATGACTTCTAATCTAACAAAGTGATTCACTCACCAAGTGGGACCCCTTGGATGAGTGAATATAAATGCAATAAATATAAGAGACTAAAACTCAAAGTATGCACTCTATTCATTAAGGGAGAAAATGTACTTGGAAAGTAAAACAATGTTACAATATCAACTTTTATTCCTTAAAATATATCAACTAACTCAACTCTCTCAAGAGTTACAAAATTTGGCTTATTTAAAGAGAAACTACACTACTCCCTAAATCTAGGATCACTTCATTAATGAGGATCACTAATACATACATAATGCTCATAACAAAAAATATCGAACAGCAAGAGTAAGTCTATAAGTCGTTCCCAGAATATAGCAAGTGGTGGCTCTAGATCCACGCACTGTTCTTACTTAGGAACTAAATTGACTTGTTCCTCCATGAAAGTCTTGCGGCACACCCTTCTTCAACCACTTTCTTAATTCCTTGACACGATGGCGCTTTTGTAGTAATGACTGTCGTTGACTCCTTCAGCACCACACTGCTATTCTTGAATGCACCATGACTTGATCCCTACAAAATGGTTAGCATACACAACTTCTGATACATATATATTTTATCATTTAATACTAGGAAAGAAGTGTTAGTTTCCTTTTGATACTCTTGCATGACATTTGGCTACATGAAGGAGACTACCCATAAACATAGCATAGGAAATAGGATTATTCATTACCATGAAACTACTTATATCCTACAACTTCTACCCATCAATTCCAAGCAAATACACCATTTTCTTACCATCCATTTACCTACTTATGTCTTTACATATATAAAATATACATATAAAACCATAAGTTTAAAGTGTTTGTTTTGTAAGAAAACTACTGAAAAAGAAAGTAAGAAACATTTGAAAAGATGACCTTTTAAGAGGCTCATCACTAACAATAATGTCTATTTTAAAATAGAAGATGACAAATAACTAATGGTTGAAGTATATATTAATGAAATCATATTTGGTGGAGAAGAAAAATTGTGTAATGAGTTTTCTATAGAAATGCAAAAAGAATTTAAAATATCAATCATTAGTGAGTTGTCACACTTTCTTAGCTTAAAGTTTATCCAGTCAAATAATGCAATCTTGTTGTAAAGAGACACTTCTCTTGATATCATGTATGTTTTAATTGATGGAAATGATACATGATATTGAAGCTCACTTGTCATATTTTTTTGATACTGAAGGTCACGCTGTAAATTTAGCTAAGTATGATAGAGCATGGATAGGTTATAGAGTTTGTTATATGATTGTGAACAGACATGTATAATAGATTTTATATCATTGAAGCTAGGGTATCATTGAAGCTAGGAGGAGATTTAGTTTTGGTCATACAACCTAGTTCACAGTAGTGGGTGATATCAAAAGATTAATCTATGATGCTTCATGTATTAGTTTTCTACTTTTTAAAGAAGAACAATGATACAATTCAGTGGATCATTAAGCGCTCCTAGCAGATCAATTAATTGATGAGTTTATAATCTTAATTTAGTAGATTCGAGATGATAAATATGATATATGACATTGTTAATGGTTAGCATAATATTTATATGGAGGATTTGACCAAAATTTCACACCATATAGTTTATTCTTTTGAGGCTTACCATGAAAAATACATTGGAAAGTGTCTCATTTAGAGTATTCAAGAACACATTAGGGATGTCCTTTATGGAAACATATCCGTTATGAATGATCACTTAGAGTGAAACACAGTTTTGGAGTTAAGGCTTGCAAAAATGACTAAGTCTAGAAAGCAATTTACAGGGTACAAGAGTACAGTTTCAGGAAACAGACACTGTATATGATGAATGAAGACATGTAATCTTAGACAAAGCTATTTTTGGGTAAAATAGACCTTCAGTTAAGGTCTCTTGCATTTTAGAGTTTAGAAATGAGAGACACAGATGTTTGTACACATACGAAGATAGTGAGACAGAGCAATTTAATGGTCACAACGATTGGGGGAGTGTAATGTGGAAACCAAATATGCTAAGTTGGATTTGGATTGTGTATTACCTATATTTTGGTAATGTATGATCATCAACCTTGTATTTATTTTTTTTATAAGTGTTGGCTCCATTTTGTAAAGTATTTTGGAGCTGACTATGTATGTAATAATGTATATATATGGAGAGATTTTTAGAAGAAAAGTATGATATGTATGTGAACAGATGAATAGATGCATGGTGATGTCAGAATCATACAGATGATGATGCAAGATACAAAATGGAACTAACTAAGCATAGAAGATTTTTTTATGTTCATTATGATAAAACATTATAATAGAGAAATATTAATGATTGTATGAGGAGTGAGCTCAGTGTATACCTTTAATAGGGTTTTGTATTCCTTTAACAAGGAAAAGTACTAATGTAATATTCAGCTCCTAACCGGGCTAGGTCTCCTAACATGGACAATATATTTGTAGTGCATATTTGTGGGTTCCATCCCAATCGGGGTTTTTTTTTCCATTGGATAGGGTTTCCTCAAGAACAAATTCATGGTGTTATGAGTTGTGTGTTTTGTATTTATCTTATTTTCATTTCTGCAATTATCTTGTTAATCTTGAAATTTATATGTTTAGTTTTAAAGTGTTTTAATACTGATTCAACCCCTCTCAGTATTACTTAATCCTAAAAATTGGTATCAGAGCTATTGGCCCTTGGAGAGAAAGTTGAAAATCTTAAGGGAGACTAAGATGGATTCTGAAATTTTGTAAGAAAAATTTGAAGCAACACTTGAAGACCTTGATAAGGATAAAGTAAAAAATAGTGACTTTAAATTCAATTTGAGAAGAGCAGGGGGTTTCATCAAGAATCTAAAGGAACAACTTGAACTATCCAGAAGTCAAAGACAAGATCTTATGGATAAGATAAAAGAAGATTCATCTAGTGATACTACACATCAGGTAAAACCATGTTTACAAAAGAAGATACTTTGAATCTCGATCATGAAAATACTTCCTTTAAGGTGGTTAAGGAGACTCAAAAAATATATAATGATAGAAAAAAAATTGAATAAACCTTAAACGGTGCTATCATTTAGATGGGAAAAATGTAGATTGAACTGGATGACTCTAAGATCAAATATCTGGAATTAGAGAAATGCAATCAAATCATAAAGGGAGAACTTGTTGAGTCTAAGAAATATATTGAAAAAATTCATATGAGGACTGATAAGATTGATGAGCAAAGAGATAGACATAAACCTAAAGGATACATGACTAGATTTGGCTTCAATGAAGCTGCATATTCAAAGACTCGGGAAGAAAAATTTGAAGTAACGACTGATGAAGAAAGTCTTACTCTTGAAGAACCTATAAAATAGATTAGACCTTTGAGTAGTAGATGCTTTGGATGCAACAAGATTGGACACATGAAGAGAAACTACAAAGGTAAAATTCCTTACAAATCCATTTTTTTATTGTTTCAATTGTCATGCACATGGACACAAAAAGGAAGAATGCAGGAATCTTGATCAATCTAGAACCAAGAAAGATTACAATAGAGAAGGAACAACTACTAAAATCACATGTTACAAATATAATAACTTTGGACACATCAAAAAGAATTTTAAGTTGTAGATTAACTACAATTTAGACCATCTCCTACATGCTAAAAATGTCATAATCTAGGACACATACCAAATTTTTGCAGATAGAATAGAACTAAGAATAGAAGTGGACCTCCACATATTGATGTAAAGAAGGATATTGGTGATTCTAAGAGTATTGCAAAGGAATTTAACATTGATTTAAGGAAAGTGAGAGATATGAACAATGATAAGGTATGGAAGGTAAAAGAACCAAGTGAGGGAAAGTTTCAGGGATAGTCACTAGATGCTTAATAAGTCTTTGTCTGATGCTAACATTGCTACATTGACCTAGATGGCCCAATATGGCCTTAGGGGGAGCATTGGAAAGAAACATCAAAAAAATTTATCCAGTCCCTAATTATGGAGATTAAGCTTTTGCGAGCTTAATGAAGAGTATTTAGAGATGTTATAGAACATATATCTATGATCACATAAATTTATAGTCTATGGGTAAAAGTACAAATCTGTGTCACACTTATATAAAGAAAAAGGACCACAACATGCAAACTGTTCAATTTTAACGACATAAAAAGTGGCATTTGTATTTAGAATTTGAGGATGATGTAAACTGATGAAATGTGTAAAAATGGATGAAGTTTATGCCTATAATTTATTTATATATTTTTGAACAAGAATTGACATAGTATTTTAATTTTTGAAGTCCATTTTTCAATTGCTAAAAACAGCTGAAAATCTGGGGTCTAGTTCCCACCAAACAAGTATATGCAAATAATCTTTTTCCTCTGATTTAAAAATATGTTATAGATAAAATTTATAGCTAGTGCAGAAAAGAAGAAAGATTGAATTTGAATGTATATTTTATCTATTATAACTGCTCAAAGTTGAACTTATCTGAAATCGACAATTTTCATCTCCCACGAAATTTCCCCTATCAAATCTACACCATTTAGAAAAAAAATTACATATTCTTGAAGAGGACTCTCTCCTATAGTGTTAAATATAAATTTTAATTTTTTTTTATATGATTTACTAATTTTTTATTTATTTGAAGCAACATCTTCTCGAATGTTAAAATACCTACTTGTTGTATTTTGAAATTATAATATATTAGATCTAATCAAAATACCATAAAATATATATGACAATAATCTTGACTCTGAGCTCTACAAAAGGGTATTTTTTATATTTTTTAAAAATATCAATAAAAAGAGTAGTGATTATTGAAATATCAATTTTCTAAAATAATTTTATTTCTTTGATAATTGTTATAAAACATGCATTTTATAGACATTTCCAGTTGGAAAAGTTTCCACCACTTATCTAGCTTAACTAGAATGAAACTAACTAGACCATATGTTTGAAAAAAAATTATTTTTATTTATTATTTCTCAAATTTAGCTGTGCTGATAAATGGTCTTGAAATGTGACACATCTTTGTGCTTTTAACTCTATATCCTGTGATCACAAGATTATTAGTTGATTGGATCAAGTGCAGAGATGAGTTTATCAGGAATCGTGTCATTTCTTTACAAAGTGAAGTATAAGGCCAATCAAAGGAACTTATCTAATAATCATTCGAAGAAGTAGAGATGAAGAAGAATAATGATTTGAGAAAGAAGAAAAAAGAAGCAACTGCGTTGTGTGATTGAACGAAGCATAAATTCAAAGACTCATCAAGAAGACGTATTTTTCATTATTTGCAAACTTTTGTTATGGATAATCCATTAATTTTTTATGTTGTTGATTGACCTAGATACAAATTTAAGAAACATCTATTTAAATCTGCCGAAGATGATCCCAAAGGTGTGTTTTTGTAAACACCTTGTGACATTCTACATATTGAAGACATTACGGCTTACATTGACTATAAGTATGAGTCTCTAGGAGACTTTGAGATCTATAAGTAGATGAAGGACATGATTGGAGTAGATGGAAAATGGAAAGATGAGTTCGTACATCTCGAAAATATCAGTTTCATGTGAATGAAAAAAAATCTAAGAATTTGCAGAAGAGGAATGGATCAAAATCTTTTTGAGTAGAGTACATAACAAGTTCACTTGGATTGGAGATATTATAGTGAAGATATACAATTATTTGATTCATAATATAATAGGTTTGGATAACTCTGGTGTTATCCCTATCAGAGAGAAGAACACAAAGAAACATGTGGAAACCCTAACCCATTCAAGATGGGATAAGAGGGAAATGATCATATCCGACATCTTTTAGCAAGAAGTTATATTAGTTTCCATGATTCTTAGATATAAATTACACTATAGAAGCTTACCTAACTTGGTATCCATTGGAGTAATCATGATGGCATATAGAATGGTAAACATAAACATCAAATACAATATTTACAAAATACTTGCACAACAATTTTTGGAGAATTTGAAGTAGATAAAGAAGGATAAGTTGAAGGAATTAAGGTTTGGATTATTATTAATACACATGTACATCCACATAGTAGACAAATTTCCTGGTATGCACCCTAAATCTTTGAAGGATAGCGAACCCATTGGAATTTAGATTACAAAATAGTACATGGTTTGATGGTGAACTATTTGTGATGATGAAAATTTTTTAGAGACACATGAGAGAAAGAATGAGGATACCTGAGGCTTTGGTAGAGAAGTATAGAGATACAATTTGTTTCATGGTTGAAACTAATATTATTTTCTTTGAAGCAGTACAACCTAGAATGAAATGGTGTTATCTTCTTGGATATGAAGTCAGTCCTGAGGTTTTGACTATGCAAGATGACCATGTATTAACCTCAGAGATTGATCTATTCGAAGAAAGATGGGGCATTTATGAAGAGAAGACTATGAAGATAAGGGATGAACTGAATCGGTCAAAAAGGAAGAGTAAAGTATACAATATGGTAGACAATCTAGCAACCAAGGCTTACATTAAAAAGGAGGAGATGAAAGATGTAAGGAAGAATATGACATAAGGTGTTTTTTAGTTGGTGAGCATTTCTCCTACAGCTGTTCCACCTCTAGAGATAGAGAATGTTATTATTTCACCTCATATTGTAGTTAATGTACCAAAAACCACACCTACACCACCAAAGGGGACATTTCAAGAAGAGAACCCAAAGGAATTACCTAAGAGAAACACTATATCCACTAAACAAGACTCTCCATCTAAGAAACAAAGGCCAAAAGTTGTAAAGGAGAAAGAAGAGGAGAAGAAAGTGGAAGAGAAGAGCACGACACAGAAGTGAAAAAACTATGGAAACCTTATTTGATGATACTGGAGAAGAGGATCATTGAGCAGGGAAAGCTTATTTCATTTACTAGATACTACTAGAGGTATTATGCATTTGACCAACTCTTGATTCAGGACTATGTCATCAATCATTTACTTATTTTTAAGAAGAACTTATTAGAAGTTGAAGGCACTATAATTGAGGATCTATATGGGAAAATAGAGATAAGAAAATAGTTAGCACAAATTGAAAATGAAATAATTAGAACACAATCCATTGAATATATGTTACATTTTTCTGTTAAAGAGATGGAAAGTATATTGAACGCTATAAAACCACTATTGAGAATTAAATCAAAACTAGTAAAACTAATGGGGAGAAAATATGATGAAGTGATTAAGGAAAAATAGAAGGCTTTCGATAAGGTTCTAATGGGGATTTAGCCTGAGAATTCTTCACATCTCAAGGCTTCTAATCCTAAATCTAATCTAAGAGGTGAGTCATCAAGGGTAGTTGAAGAAAAATTTGATACATCAGAAGTTGAAGATGATAGCCAATTTGTCAGTACAATAAAGAAGCCATATTTCTTTGTTACTGGTGTGCCTGTGTCTTTGGACACTTAAAAATATGCTAGTGACCCTTTTGAAATGGATACTGAAAATGTAACAGATATTAGAGGAAGTATTGATCTAAAAGTGGTAGAAAAGGAAAATACAAAGAGAGTGAACCTGAGGTAGCAGAGGAAAAAGTAAATAAAGTTGAAGTAAAACAAGAAACTCAAGTATCTATTTCTTCATCTTTATTGTTGGAAAGTGGAGATAAAAATATGAGCACTGATATTGAGAGCATGGATGAGGATAAGTTGATGAAGCTATCTTACATAGCCTTTGCCAAAGCAAAAGAGAGATCTGAGTAGAACGTTGAGAAAACATAAAGGGTAATTGAAAGAGCAGTTGATACCATATACAAACTTCTACCTATACCTCTTACTTGTGAAGGAAAGGAAACTACAAAGAATTTGAACAAGGCATTGGATGACTTTGACAATCAGTATGAGTCCTTATAAATGATCATAGAATAAAAAATAGAACAAAAATACTTAACCAAGAAAGTAGAAGAGGTATGTAAGTATTGCATGGGACTTGGGCATATTGGGAAAAACAATGACTGAAGAAAAGAGCTATGTATCTCATGGTGGGAAGTTATACAGTTACTGTCTAAATCCTATCAGAAATCTTCAAAACATTGAGTACATCATATAAAAGGACAAACAGACCTGAGATAAGTTGATGCATAGTTGTGAGACATCCTAACACACTGTATTGGCATTAGACAAAGAAGTGTCAAGACTATTGGACAAATTTAGTGTGTTGGAGACATAGAAAGGGAGAGTTATGGCAAGATTTAGTATTCTAAAGAGTTTAATTACTCCTAAGTTATCATTACTTGAGATACACCTCAGACATGGAGAAGAAAATGCAAGCCTCACTGGGAACATGCGTACTAAGTTAAAGGCAACATAGACATCTTCTTTTGTACCAAATGGACTGATTCATGTGAGTCAGATATTGGTAAAGAATTGGACAGAAGAAGTAAAGATCTTGGAAATCTCTTTCCAAGATGTGCTTAAGATGGTCTAAATTTTTGGGTAAGCAGTTGTATAAATTTTGTTATATATTCTACATTTTTTTATACCTTCTTGATTGATGTCAAAGGGGGAGAAGAGAAGATATGAAAAATGTAAAGAGGAAATATAGAGAAGATAATCTAGTAAATATGTAATCTAGATAAAGAAGTGTAATGTATATTCTTTTTGGTATTGACACTTAGTCATTTTTCACTAAGTGATTTTTCACTAATTGTTGCCATTAATGCCAAAGGAAGATTATGTTGGCAAGTGGCTCATTCAAGAGTGTTCATGAACACATTAGGGTTTTTATTTATGGGAACACATTATGGTTGTCATTAATGGAAACACATCAGTTATGAATGATCTATTAGAGTGAAACACGATTTTAGAGTTAAGGCTTGCAAAAATGACTAAGTCCAAAAAGTAGTTTACAAGGTACATGAGTATAGTTTTGGGCAGTGAACACTACATATGATGAATAAAGACATACAACATTAGAGGAAGATATATTGAGGTATAATAGACCTTTAGTTAAGGTTTCTTGAGTTTTGGACTTCAAAGATGAAATATAGAGATGTTTGAAGACATACAAAGATAGTGATACAGTGAGACAGAGAAGTTGAATAGCCGTGATGAATGAGGGAGTGTAATGTGGAATCCAAATGTGCTATTTTTGATTTAGATTATGTATTACCTATATTTTGCTAATGGGTGGTCCTACAATAGTGTGTCCCACTTTTTTGAACATCTTGATTTTTATTGAAATTGCACATTTTTAAGAAAATATGTTGATTTCAGCCTTGAGAGGTCCCATTTGAAAGAGTAAATTCAAAATGGCTAGATAAAATCCTCTTGGATTAAAATCCCTTTGTTATAATCCCTCTACTACTCACTCACACCTATAATCGAGTCTCCTTTGAACCCATCAAAATGCTGACAAAAAATTACGTTGACATTAACTTTTTGTGAGATCAAATAAATTCATTTG
>MU226262.1:1089069-1131798 GCA_018584345.1 Thuja plicata | reverse complement strand
GAGAGAGAGAGAGAGAGAGAGAGAGAGAGAGAGAGAGAGAACACACACACACACACACACACACACACATACACAATGAGAGGAGAAATTGGACACCAAAAAATGGTCCATGGGGGAAGACTACATAAAATATTCCTCAGTTTTCTACAAGGAAGATAACATTATAAGACATTACAAGGAAGATAACATAATAACACATTACAAGGAAGATAACATAATAAGACAATAAAATGCTAGATTAACTTTGAGTTTACCATGCCACTTTAGATTTAATCAAAGAGCATTTTTACCATATTATTTATGCAGTTATCAGACTGTACATTTTGTTATTTATTAAATTATTTAAAATATAAAATATATTGTATTTTCATTTTTAGTTAACTAATACCTATTGTTAAATGTGATCGCTGGGTAGACGGTTTCTATAGTAGTACATGTTTCAATGTTTTATTTATCAAGACTGGTTGTTAATGTAAATAGTTGAAAATGTCTTGGAAAAATTATATGGAACAAGATGACAGTGACAATATCTACCATGTCCTCTTTAACGGTAAGATTTGGTCAATGGTTTTTACTTTGTTCATAAAGTTGAATGAGTCTGAAGGAATGAATTCTTGTTATTATTAAGTATAATAGGTCAGTAAAGTTTGACATAATAGATATCCCTAGAATTTTCCTTTCAACCAAAGAATTTTCTAACACCTCCTTTATAATATTATATTAAGATTTTACTTTCTAGACTGATATAAAACCTAAAAACAAAAAATATAAAAATAGATAACTGTTAAGCAGAAAATTTCATTTATATGGACCCCAGTATCAAGTAAAAGCATAATGCCTTAAAGTTGTGAGTTGTCAGTAAATAGTAAGTCATTTGTATTGATTCATGTGGCAAGTTTACACATTAAAAATTGCTGATCTGATATAGAAATTAGAAATAAACATTTCCACTTAGTTTGCCTATGCATTTAAGTATGGGAAAAAGTCACCCTAAATATATTAATAATGTATATGTAGTTGTTTATTTTTATCATTTTTAGTTGTTAGGCTTTCTAATCACTCCCTTATTCTGTTCTGTAGGATTCTTTTCCATCCAATTCAGCTGTGCGTGTTTGGGTTTTAAACATTGGTGTGTAGCAACAAATGTGTATGCCATTGCACATCAAAATGAAAGTATACTTTCATTTATTGTTTGAAAGTATTTTGTTTAATAAAATTATATTATTTACAATTATATTATATATGTGCATGCGTAGAACAGTGTATAAAAATATATTTTAAAATTATCGTATCATGTCCTTATATATGTGTTGATTTTAGAAGGATCTATAATATATAATTTTATTTGGAATGAGAAAATTAAAATAATTATCTATAGAAGATTATAGAATGTTTTTGATTAAGTAAAATAAGTTTTACAGGGTTCCTAAAACCCAAAACATACTTAAAATCATTATGCCCAGTCTAAAACAAAATGAAGCCAAAAGACAGAACAAGCCAACAAAGGCCAGAGAAAAAAATAGACAAAGCTTTTACAAAAGAAAATAAAATAGGGTCAGCAAAAAAGACCAGGGACCCTCAAGATAAGTCCACCATCATGGTGTCCACCTTGGCCTCGAGCAACTCCATGTTAGCAGTAGAATCCCTGATCTTTCAGAGATCAAACACCATGTCCTTGTCCTTTATCTTCATGGTTCTGGCTCTAGTTCTCTTGATGGGACCCTGTTCCATGTCCTATTTAGTCTCCACTTCCAAGTTCGTTGCCTCCATCCCATCTAATTTTCCCTCCAAATTCTCAATGATAGTATTGGTGTGCTCTTTGGATACTTTAAGGATATTATAGCTTTTCTATGCTATGTTCTTTAGGGTAGCTTCTACCCTAGTCATATTATCCTCCATTTTTTGCACTCTGATGGTCAGATTCTCCTATTCCTCTATATTGCTGTCATTTTTAGCCTTGTCAGTGCCATTAACCCTTTTTTTAAGATCCTCCAATTTATGGAATAGCCATTTGATGGTTTTGTAGCTATCTAACATCCTATTCCAAGAATTGTTAAGTAGGTCGATCTCAAACTCCCTGGCGTTATCACTAAGCACCACCATAGATGGGTCGATAAGCTCATCCAACTTAATTTGACCTACCTCACATTCAATGACCTTGGTGTTTATAAGTTCTCTGGTGATCCCCATTTTTTCCATTTTGAGATTGAAGTCATGCCATCCAATAATTTTCCCCTATTCTGCCATATAACAATAGAACTCGCTATATTGCTTATCATTCTTCCCCGTATTTTGGGGTTGAGAGTTCTGAGGGGAAGGGATAGCCTGATTGTTCTCATGGTAATCTCCTTGGAGCATCCTCTTCAGATTATGGTCTGAAATAGGGGATATACTGTAGGTCTTTTCCTCTGGAGATTTCCAGTTAGCTCTCACATCCCTTTTCTTATCCTTTTTGTTTTGGTGTTTACCCCTCATGGGTTGTTTTCTCTTTCTTCCTTTGCCGCTGCAAATAACCTCCTCACCATCCATGTCCATACCTTCCTCTTTATTATTGTAATATTTCTCAGAAGAAATAACCATGGTGTTCTATTTTTTAGGAGTGACCATTTTCTCTTTTTTGATTGTTTGCAGACTAGCTCTATGCTTTTTAGAAGATGAACCCTAATTTTTATTTTTTGTTTCATGCTCATCATTATCCTTAGAATGCATACCATCACTATCTTCTATCTCTGAAGGAATGTAGTCAGAGCTAGAGGCCTCCATCTCATCTTTCTGAGTCACCTCCTTCCCAAGGATTTGGGATTTTAAATATTCAAAGATTAAAAGCAAAATGCCTTCATGTAGAGCAGGGTTAGCTTTGGCTTTCTCTCTAAACCAATTAATTTTATCAGTTGTAGAAGCATACAAATAAAATGGTATAGACATCTGCATGCCATGATGAAAATGATTCAAGAGGAAAAAATGGTAGGTTCAGAATCTGTCAAACCTAGTGTCCAGTGTGATGTAGTAGATGATGGCTCTTAAGACAAAGCTCCACAATCTTTTCAGCCCTTCAGGAAGGTAGTGGGTGCCTACTTTGGTGAGCTCTTTCTTTTCTTCCTCATTTCTAAAAAACTCGCTAATCACAGAATCCAAAAAATTTTGGTCTCTGTAGAATTTGTTTCCAACTATACAGATACCCATGACAGTAGAGATAACCTCCTCTGTCACTGTAAAATTTCTTCCCTCAATCTCAATATTGCCTTCATTCTAGCTTTTGATGAACATTTTCATCACGAACGGCTTCCCACCATGAAGTCTCTCGATGAAGGTAGAAATGCTGCCACTTTGAAGGTAGTTCCAAATCTTGGTACGCCACCTCCATTTTTCATAATCTTTATTAGGTGCCCTCCTATGCCTTTCCCCTCCCATCGCAAGAAATAGAAATGCATACACAAAGGAGGCAGAGTAGAAACATAGACCTTTTTTTCTCTGAATTATTCTAGATAGTTCTATTTCTTTTCCTTCAATAGTAATTTGTGCCAAAGCATCTGGGCACCTAGTAAGTGTGTGGGTGTGATTTGTAATAATTTCCTTTCCAGTCTGTCAAGTACTTTCCATTAATGGAAAAGCCATTACCATTCAATGCATTAACAATCATGATTAATATTAATAAATCCCTCCTTCCCATGGATTCTATCATAAGCATCAAAATCCAAAGCTTCATGTGCGAGGTCTACACTATTAAGCCAATGATTCTGCCTATCACTTCTCACTGCCCAGTTGACAAACCAGTCAGCAACTTTGTTGCCTTCTCTAAAAATGTGGGATAAATGAACCTTATGAAAGGTCTTCAAAAGGAAGTAGGTTTCCTCAATCATATTAGCTATAGTCCACAATGTCAGGCGTCTCATGTTAAGATAGTTGATTATGTTGCGTGAATCACCTTCTAACCAAAGTTTTTTCTTTCCCAAGTCATGAGCTAATTTAGTCACTTGGTGGGCTACATTAGCTTCCACGTAGTGATTAGTTTGTGTTCCCAATGGAAGGCTGATAGCAGCAATGCCCTGGCCAAAGAAATTTCAAATCACACCAGAATTTCCCACCTTGTCTGGGTTACCCTTGGCCGCACCGTCAAAGTTGGCTTTGAACCATCCTACTGGAGGATAGCTCTAGGTACAGTGTTATCTTTTATCTATGGTCTTCATGGGATTAGCAGAGACATCTATATTTGGCAAAAGGATTAGTATTCCCACAAGTAACAAAACTTTCCAAAAGAGCATGGTGAATTTTCTTATATATGATTTTGGGATTAGCACTACAGTCCCTAAAGATGCGATTTTTGCTCTCTTTCCAAACTCCGCAGCAGAGGTGAGGAAGCACCCATTACCAATTTTTGTGAAAGGGAGTGTTTTTGAAGGGAAAAATCCAATGGGTGAAAAGGTCCTTGACCAAGAAAAGGAAGCACCAATGCAAGCCAAAAAGAGACAGGAGAAACTGCCAGATAGACCTAACAAAGGTACAATGAAAAAAGAGGTGCTCCACATATTCAGCTCTGCTCTGAAATAGAACACATCTATTGGGGATAGGGATGCCATGCTTGATAAGGTTATCAACAGTGAGAATGTGATTTTGAAGTAAAAGCCAGTAAAAAAAAATTATTTTAGGGATAAGGCCTTGTGACTAGGATTTAACCCAGAAAGGAGTAGCCTCCTGATGCAACTGAATAGAGTAGGGAGAGGCCACAGTGAAAGATTCGTTATGGGATCCTTCCAATATCAAAGCATCCTGATTCTGAGAAAGAGAAATAACATTTAGATTAGTGAGTAATGGAGAAATATCCTGGGAAATAGAGGACATATCCACCCAAGAATTACCCATTCTGTAATTAAAAACTTTGTCCTTGAAAATTAAGGTGCATTCCTCCTTCCATCATTTAAAGCAATCTATATCTTTCAGGGGCCCAGACAGAATCCAATTTTAATTTGAAAAGATAATATTGTGACCGTTTCTAGTTGTCCATTTTGCTATTGACTTGGCCATATCTTTGGCGTTGAGGATGTCATTCCAGATACAAGAACTAGGTATATCATCACTTTCAAAGAAATAATTCAAAGAAGCATTAGGGGTAAAAGCACAATAATTTGTCACCCTTTTACAAAGGAAAAGGATAACAACACCAAAACTGTAAAACTTCAAGGTCATAAAATTCACATTTCTGTTGAGAATTTAAAAGATGATGTAAATTGATGAAATGTGTGAAGTAGGCTGAATTATATGCCTATAAATTTTTTTAAAAAAATTGAACCAAAATTAATATGTTTTTTGAAAATTTAAGATCAATTTTTCATTTCGTGAAAAATATTTTAAATTGGGGAGTTTACTTCCCACCAAATCATTATAAGTAAAACATTAGTTTTTCCTCCAATTTCATAATATGTTTTAGATGACATGTATATCTAGTGCCAAAAAAAGAAAGAAGTGTTTTTGATGTATACTTTGCCCGTTATAAGTATTCAAAGTTGAACTTAGTTGAAATCAACCGTTTTTGTCTCCCGTCATTTTTCCCCTATCAAAACTATACTAAAAACCAAATAAATTACATATTATTGAAGAGGTATCTCCTCTCTAGTGTTATCTATGATTTTAAAATTTTTCTGAATTGATTTAGTATTTTTTTTTATATTATCTGAATCAACGATTTCCAAAAGCTTTAATAACCTACATGCTATTTTTAACAAATTTGTTCAATGTTATGTAGTCAAAACAATATAAAAATTATATTTCAAGAATTGTAGTTCCGAGATTTACAAAAGGGTAATTTTAGTTTTTTGACATTGTTTAGTTTCAATAGAGAAAAAACCAGCAGAAGTGCCAACTTGCTGATTTGGTGTGTTTTTGGAGGTTTGGTTCCCAACATGGCATGCCACATAGGATGACTCAGCCGAGTATAACTCAACCGAGGGTAACTCGGCCGAGTCTAGATAAGTGGTTGGCCACCCGCGAGCGGTTGCATGGGTGACCCACCCTTTCAATTTGAAAGGTATATATAAAAGTTGTTTTTATAAAAAATAAATATCAATTGCAAATTTAAATACTTATTTCAGAATATATAAAGTTTTTTGAGGAAGTGAAGAAGACATTGTGTGACTGGAGGAAGTGAAGAAGGCATTTTTAGTAAAGAAGGATTCTGAAAGAAATTATTTTTTTTGCTTCTAATTGAGCAATGGGAAATAAAAGGACTAGAACAAGGAAATATGATCGTAAAAGGAATGACCAAATGAAAGGTGATACGAAACTTACCGAAGATCAACTGGTCAATGTTGAAGAAGAACTTATCAATGTTGAAGAAGAACCTATCAATGTTGAAGAAGGTGCAACTCAACTAGGGGAGGATATTGGTAGTAGTCCACGTATGCGTATTTATCCTACAATGCAAAAGTTGATGGAGATGAATGAGGATTCACTTTTTAGTCAAATTGCACCGGAGCACCTGATATTTGATAGCACTATTAAATTTCATGTCAAATACATTTGGAAAGAATATTTTGAGGATAAAAATTTGGTGGGAAAAGCATAATTTTTTGCAAAGTTATTCCGAAAAGAGAAATGACTCCAGTTTTGGAGTTGTTAGGTGTTGATAATAGGAAAATTGGACAAGGAGATCAAGTAAAAGAAACAATAATTGAAAATTTGCAAGATGCATTGAACATTGTTATCAGGACAGATCATGGAGGATCTGATTCAAATACTGCTAGAAGAGCGTTGATGACTATGATTACCAGTAAGAGATTGACACACATAAATCAAGCTCGAGCAGTTTTTGATTTACTAAACGTCTCTCAAATAATTGTTTAGAGATATATTAGAAAGAGAAATATGTTGGATATGAACATTTAAAAGAATTGGGTACAGATTTGTAGAGTTCCTTGAATAGACAAAATTTTTGAACATGTAAGAAGTCAAGTCATTGAATTTTTGACCAACCACTCTCGTGTTTCTCCCTATAGAAGGGAAACTATATAGATTAAAGATGACAAGACCAGTATGAAGATTTCACATCCAAAACATTTTGTCGATACTACACAAAGTGAACTATTTAAAACATTCAAAAAAGAATTTTCAAATGTGAAAATAGGTCAGAGAATGTTTGAGATGTTGCGTCCTTGCTTCATGCGCATAAATAAAGTTCGTGAAACATGTTGGTGTCAAAATCATGTTGAGTTTCACTTATATTTGCAATCATATAAAAAGGTTATGGCAGTACTTAATTTAGATATGGTTCCTAGAAGTACAACGGAATTTGTGAAATCCATTTTATGTGATAAGTCAGAAGACTTTGATGAATTCAATGTCCAATGTATAAAAAATGAATGCAATGATTGTAGAAATTTACATAAATTTCCTTTACAATTTGATAATATTGATGTTACAACACCAGTCCAGTGGAAGAGATTTGAATATGAGAAATATGAAACCAAGACAGGACTATAATAAAAAAAATTGCATTGAAGGAGAGTCAATTACCATACCTTCAGTTCATGGAAAGATTTTGATTTATGATTTATCCACATATCCAACATTGTCATGGTGCACGATGGCAAGCTAAACAGTTTCGTGATTCCAAAAATTGTTTTCAACCTGGTTGTATTCTTTCAGTTGTAGATTTTGCAGAGAACTATACATTCTCTCCTCAAAAAGCGCTTCAAAGTCAATATTATCATTCTGATCAAGTTGCAATATTTTTCCATGTGACTTATAGACATGCACAATTTGATTTGGATGAGATTGAAAGAATAGATAAAAATGAACGCATTATCATCAAGGAGGTTCATTTCTATATCAGCGATGATAAGGTTCATGATAGGAGTTATGTGGCTCATTGTTTTGACGTGTTTTTCCAGAATCTTGCGAGTCGTGGCATAAATGCTTCACAACACTAGATCTAGTCTAATGGGTGTGCGGGTAAGTAAACTTGAATTAAATATTCTTTTAGATAGTACATTTCAATTATATCTAAGATCTAGAGATCATATATATATATATATATATATATATATAGTGTTTTTAAAAATTTTTGTCATATGATTGTGTAGGTCAATTTAAATCTACAAAAGCCTTTAATTGGTTAGCTATGGAACATGCTAGACACAATGTTAAGTTTCTTTGGAACTTCTTTGAAAGTGGACATGGAAAAGGGGAGCATGGTGGAGCAGGAGCATGTGTGAAGTGTGCACTCTGACAACATGAACTTCAAGGTATACATATATATGTATGTCATTTTCATATTATTCAATTTGTTTACATGACTTAGTGAACTTTAATCTTCATTTGATATAGTTTGAATAAAATAATTTTATATTTGTATGTATGTCCTTTTTAAATTGTTAAATATATCCAGGTAACATGATAGAGAATGCAAACAAAATTGTTGAATGGTTTCAAAATAATTTTGCTACTCGAGACAAAAAAACACAACAAACGTTACCTTTGGGAAGTGATAGGTATAATATATTTAAAACTATTTCAATCATTATTCATTTTTCATAATTGAATTGAGTTGATCTGACTAAATAAAATTTATTATTAATTTGTATATATCTAGATATCAATCAATCTAATCCTTACAATTGTCAATCAATTGTTGGAATTAGAAGTTTACATCAACTCATGATTATAGGACAACACAAGCCTCCACTAATTCAACTAAGAGATAAATCATGCTTTTGTGAAGATTGTGTTAACAACAACACAATGAGTCAATGTGTTAATATTGTCAATGGATATGTTTCACAATGGGACCAGAAAGAGTTAGTCAGAATGTCTATTTATGAAGATGATGACAATGATATATACATCCATGATCCTATATATTCAGTTGATTATGAACGAGTTTCTGATTTAGTTGTTACAGGTCTGTGTTGATATATATATATAGATTCTATGTTTTTTATTTATAGTAAATATTTAATTTATATGTATATATATACCAATTATACAGGTGATATTTTTGTTGTTGCGGATCCTGAGAATGCAGAAGGTGTAGATTATTATTTACTAGGATGCACCAAAGAAAAATCCAAGTTGGTGCAAGAAATTGTTGATGGTTATGGACAACAATATCCAACTGGTTCAATTGTTATTGAAGGCACCTATTATCAACAAGCTAAGATCAACAAAAATGGAGTTCAATTTATTGAATACATGCGTGGACAAAGAGTTCTACATTATAGTCACTTGGTTATAGCGACAAAATTGCAGTTTGAGACTGTGCCATAAAAAGGATGTGGAAACCAAAAGTGGAAGTTGACTATTGAAGAACATGAAAAACTTTTGGAGATAATAAAGGATAGAGAGGATCCAGCGTACATGTATCAGAAGTTATAAATGATTTGAAATTCATGATTCTAGATTGAATTTATATTTATTCTATAGAATTTTAATGGATTAGACCTTGAGGAAATTTCAATACCTTTGAACAATTTCAATTAGATTATCTAAATTTGATTTTATTAAAGGTTGTTTGTTAATTAGATCTAGATTGACTTGGTTAAAAATGTATTGAGTATGAACAATTTCTAGAGAAAAATTGTTTTAAATTAAGTACTTGTAGGTTATTTAAATCTACTGATTAGGTAAATTGTTCAATTACTTGATTAGGTAAATTGAAATTAATTGATTGAATTTAAGTTTGAAGTTTGAAATTCATTAAGTATATGTAGGTTATTTAAATCTATTGATTAGGTAAATTGTTTAATTACTTGATTAGGTAAATTGAAATTAATTGATTGAATTTAAGTTTGAAGTTTGAAATTCATTAAGTACATGTAGGTTATTTAAATCTATTGATTAGGTAAATTGAAATGAATTGATTGAATTTAAGTTTGAAGTTTGAAATTCATTAAGTACATGTAGGTTATTTAAATCTAGTGATTAGGTAAATTATTCAATTACTTGATTAGGTAAATTGAAATTAATTTATTTAATTTAAGTTTGAAGTTTGAAATTGATTATATATATATATATGACTAAAGATTAATTTTGATTTTGGTAAGTGATTTTGTTATATCTATTGAAAATGTACATAATTTGAGTTCTAAGATTAGATATATATTAAGTTTGAAATTGATTTAATATAAGTTTGAAGTTTGAATTTTGAAATTGATTTAATTCAAGTTTGAAGTTTGAAATTTGAAATTGAAATTGATTTAATTTAGGTTTGAAGTTTGATCAATGTAAATCTGCATGTAACAATGTACAGATATCTAGATGTCAACATAAAATCTACATGTAACAATGTACAAATATCTAGATATATATATAGATCAACATAACAATGTAAATGGAACTATAAATATCAATGTATCAAAGTACTATCAATGTAAAATAGATGTGCATGTATATAATATAGATCTCTCATGTGTAAATCTAGATCAATAACCGCCATGATCACCACTTTGTGCAGGCCTATGTGGATCGTCATCCTGCTAGACCTAAGTCTGTATATGTACAAATATACATACATAACAATTTTTAAACAAATTTAATTAATATATATTTAAATCTAGACCAAGCTTAAGATGAATAAACTATTTTAAAATAATTTAAATTAAATTTTACCTCTATATCCTGATGAATCGGATCAATAGGCTCCTCTAAATCTCCATATGTAGCACCCCTCGTAGTGTCCTATACCTAGTTTGAAATTTAAGTTAAAAAATATATAGTTAAATTTATATATATCAATGGAATCTTGAAATTAAATGACCTTTCAAGTGTACCTGTGTAATGCACGTCCAATGTTAGATAACTCAGAAGAATGTAAGGACACTATCTCAGGATCAATGCCCTCATCCATAAGCCAATTCAAGAATCCAGTGTGAAATTGGGAGGTCATCGGTGTCTGATATAGGGGAGCCTATGTATTTTGTCAAGGCGGTGTAAGATCATCCACACTCTATAGTGGAGTTGTAGGATGTATCTGGACATCCTCTTGTCTAGAGGTACCTACCTCTGCATTTCCTCGTCCATAAATGCTACATGTGGAGGATCTCGAGGCCTGGTCTCCTTGAACAAATGCAAAAATATCACGTGGAGGAACCCCATGTGTCATAGAAATGTGCTATTAAGCTACAAGGATATCACTGACTAAACTAGAGCTCATGTCGTGCAAACGATCCTCTGGTAGCCTTAATATCTCATATGAAGTGGGAAGATCATATCAGATGTATGGATCATAAAATGGACTAGAAGGATCAATGGTTGCGCTCATCCAGGATCTGAGCATGTACCTACCCACACAATCAGATGAAAACTCATTGACCTGAGTCATGATGGTGGAAATGCTAGAAAACATATCTATGTGTGCATCCTCAGCAGCAACCTGTCCTGCTCCAGTGTAGGTCTCCAAACCTTTTGGAAGAACCAAAAGGTTTTGACCCACCAATGCCCCCTTACTAGGGGGCTGTGGTGCTTCAGGTCATCTACACTTATCCTGGTATCTCCCTTGACCCTGACCAGCATGTGGAGGTAAATCTGTGTAATCAACATCATGCCCTAAATGGAACTCTGTAAACAATTGTTTGCAGAAATATAAGGCCACCTCATCCTTTTGGGGCCATATATGATGGGCCGCCAACCATCTGGGATATATAAAAAGAGCTAATAACTGATCTGTACATTTTGTGACCCTATATGCTCTAACCACTTTCTTATCTATGTAATGGGTCCCAAACATGTTCTTAACCCGAGTAACAGTAACATCCCCATCAACTGTCCTACAACAGACAGGCCTTGTAACAGTGCTAGATAGGCTATGGTAAAAAGAATCAATAGATGAATCGCCATATGGATTGTATGATTCAGCCTTTTGAATCATACTCATCAACTCTATATGAATGGAAATCAATTTCTCCCTATTAGGGAGGGTAGCACTATTCTGCAACGTCCTCTCTAGCACAGCTAGAGTGGTGTGCATCCTCGTGATAGTCTCCTGTCTGTGACTATCATGACTCTGTGGGGTATCATGGTGACCTGACGGTGCTTGTGAGACTTGACTACCATGAATGCTAGGGTTTGAACTAGTAGAAGCCATGTGATGTAGAAATGTAATATCTAGAGTCTATAAAAAGTGCACTCGCTGCAAGTGGGCACATACATGTGTACATTGAGTAAAGGAAATCAATTTAAATATACATGTACATGTGTTGAAAAAGAACATGTTTTTAAATTAAAAAATTAAAAAATATCTAGATCTACATACATATTTAAATTTTAAACAAATTAAATTTACATCTTCAACATGAAACATTTTTTTAAACAAAAGTTTAGAAATTTTAAAAAATGAAAATTGCACACATATATACATGTAAATTAACATAAATATCTGTAAAACTTCTATTGTTTTGTTATGTACTAATATTGAAAATTGAGTCGGTAATGAAAATGTCTAGAATGATCAAGTTGTGACAAAGATTTTTGGAACGTTCTCAAGTAATAAATATAGTCATATATATCTTAAATTAATTCCCTACATAATATCAAATGATACATAGTTATGTTTTGGTTAAATTATATAATTTCACCTTCTTTTAAGTTTATGTATAAATGTTTTAGAATTTTGGATTTGGGTTTGCGTTTATGTTTCAGAATTTTGGATTTGGGTTTGCATTTATGTTTTAGAATTTTGTATTTGGGTTTGCGTTTAAATGTTTTTTAAATAACATCAATTATATTCAACCTAAAAAAATTCATTTCTAGAAAATGAAGAAAAAAAACAATTATATTATAATGCTAGATAAAAAAAATCATTTTACATATATTCATAAATACAGTAAAACATTTAAAAAAACAAAAAAAAAGGGACCTACCTCAAACTTGGCTGAGTTTTCTCCTTCACCTCCACATGCTAAATCTTAGCCCCTCAAAGTGCAAATGAGGGGCTAGCAGGCTATTTTGGGGTTTTTAAAACAATTCATATACTCGACCGAGTATAACTTAGCCGAGAGGTACTCGGCTGAGAGTCACAGGCCACGTAGGTGCCACTCAGCACCGCATGGTGCCGTGTGGTGTCCATGTAAACTCGACCGTGTGGGACTCAGCCAGGTTCTACTTGGACAAGTATAACGTGAATGAGCACCCTGAATTATCCTTAGGGATGATAGATTATTGTGCTTTTATGGTTAGACAAGTATTTATCCTCAAAGAAATCCCTCTATTCCCCTTTACCATGGAAAATCTGCCAAATCAGTTTGTCTTGAAGTGCCTTATTGAAAGGCCTAATCCTCTTGATTCCCTGACCACCATCCCTTTTAGGGAGACAAACTCTATCCCAAGCAATCAAAGGGAAATTCCTATACTCTTTTTCCCCAGACCAAAGTAATCTTTTTTGAATTTTAACCATAGCTTTAGCCACTTTAGCCAGGATAGAAAAGAGGCTAAGAGCATAAGTGGGAAGGTTTTGAAGAGTGGATTTGACCAATTGAATCTTTCTAGCTTGACTAAGATGAATTCCCTTCCATGCCACCAATTTTCTATTAAATCTTTCAATGAGTTTGTTCCAGAAAGCTTCCGGGGGTGTAGCTCCAAAAGGGAGGCCCAAGTAGGTGGAGGGGAGAGATCCAATGCTACACCCTAAAATATCTTCCATTCTCCTTTGTCTAGCCTCAGGAATCTTAATAAAAAAGAGGGAGCTCTTGCATTAGTTCATTTATTGGCCTATGGCCCTGTTATACGAATCTAGTAAGAGTTTAACAACTCTAGCCTCATTAACCAAGGCTTCTCTTCCTAATATTGTGTCGTCAACAAGATTTTGATGAGAGAAAATGGAAAAACTAGACAACGGCCTAATGCCTTTTAGGTCCCCAAAAATCTTATGAGTCATTCAATCGATCTTCCCAAGCACTCACCCAAAATGATGAATAGGATAGGAGACAGGGGATCCCCTTGTCTCAAGCCCTGAGAAGCTTTGAAGAAGGCTCAAGGAGACTCGTTAACAAATACCAAAAATTCTACAATGTTTTGATTTGTTAAAATTACAATAAAATTATAAATGTAAAATTATTTTATTATGTTAAGTAACCAAAACAACGGGGTTGTCCCTTACAAAGCTACAACCATAGGGTTGTCAAGAGAGAAACAACACAAATTAATATGTAGTAAAATACAACAAAATGCCACTAACGACATACAGTCAGCAAAGGAACCTTATAGAAATATTTTTTAGTGGGTAAAAGGCCTCAATGGGTCAAACAACAAAGGTCACCATAGACCCCCAACAATATTCTACCAACAATCCATAAGTTGAAACTTTCCTAATACCCTTGGTATAAACAAGGTTGTCAAAGGACTTCCTGTGAATAACAACAATACCCTAAAAAAAGATCTGTGCTTTGTCTACAGAAGCCCTTTCCACCTCAATAGGAAAGGAGTCCACCTCAATAGGAGCAACAAAGAGAAAGACTAACAAAACAAGGAAGAAATAGTTAAGCCATCATCCAGCTAAACATCCATAGAAGGGAGCCCACATGGAAATATCAACCTCCTTATTCATGAAAAAACTCTTCACCTCAATGGGAGACTCATCCATCTCTAAATTCACAAAGAAAGTCTTCACCTCTATAGGAGAATGCTCCACCTCCATAGGAATAGTGAAAGAAGAAGTATACCGTGAATACCAATCCCTCCTCCTAACTAACAACATACTTACCTCAACTACATGGTTGGGAATAGTCCCCAAACTAGCTGCAACCTTTAACCAAAAATAAGTAACCAGACTGAGCCCTCAAAAACTATTAGCACTCACCTGGTCAAAGAAGAAAGAGGAAACAATTTCCAAACCAAAAAAAGGGATAGTCTAACACAAAGAGGAAAGAAACTTCAAAAGTAAAAGTCACTTCCATCACAATAGAGCTCACAAACTTAGTCTACAAGAAGCATGTCAATCAAACCAACTCTTTAGGCTGAAGAACCAACACCTTCCTGGAAAATAAAAACATGGTAGGATCCATCTATCTAGGCACCATCCTTCTCTGCCTCAACAACCTCCAGATTCTCATTTCTAGTTGTCACATGAGCAATCCATAATTGCAGTATATGGTCCCAATGAGATCAACAGAAGCCCAGATCATTCTTATCAGCAAATGGGTTAATGATCCCATTTGTAGGTTGAAAGTGAGAGCCATTTCCATCCCAACAAAGACCAAAAATATCCCAAGCTACACAAGCCTACCAATAGAGCCAATTTTCAAGACTCCAACACCTTAAAACTATCATCACAATAGGCATCCTCAGTATTTTAACTTTGTACAGAGCCACAAGTTCAATGCAAATGAAATATACATAAATTAAGATAATACAAAACTATCAAATAAGATCTATGTATTCAAATATAGTAGTTGATATGTCTTATTATAACTAATGTTGACACAGATTGTGTCTTTCCTATCTATAACATGTCAATGAAATAAAAAAATGTACGCTAGAAGAAAATTATGATCCAGTATTCAATTATTTAAGTGTAGCCAAGAAATACACATGGAAAAATGTTAGTGAGATAATGGATATAAAACCAATGGCTCTAGTGCCTTTTTAGATCTCAAAATATGCAGAAAATTAAATGTGTATGGATGATTCAGTGTATCTTTGATTATCATATAGAAAGAAAAGAAAAATGGAACAAAAATACTAACAGGTCAAGCAATGGTGTTTGATAAACGCTTAACCTTTCGGTTACTATTTATGCTGAAATGAATGTAGAGACTAATAAATTGGTAAGCATGAAGATGATAAAGGAGGGTGTGGGTGATAAGAAAAATCTTAATGAGTTTCCTTGGATTCATTAAAATAGGTAATGAGAGTGTTCAAGATCATGTGACACTGGGTAGTAGTTTGATTGTTGTGTTTGTGTCCATCCTCAACCACCCAATGTTTTTTAATAATAGTTGAAGAGATTCAACTTCATTAATTTATTAAGGAAGGACATATACTTAAATTTCCAATTTGTAGACAACAAATATTAATATAAAACCAGATTTCCTTATGCATACCTTTCACTTGAACCATAAAAAACAAAATAATTTTATAATCTACACTTGCAACATCTGCATAACCAGCTTATATCATCTTGTAAGATAGAAGTTAGGAATTAAATTAAAAAATATGATCACATTTCTATCATTATTTTTGTTCTATCTTTTCTTTAAACTAAAATGAACAACTGTGGAAGGATAAATTCTTAACCAATCCATGTAGAAATAGCCTATTTTGAAAGGAGATAGATTTTTGTTTCTTGAGTGTTTCTATATAGCACCTCTAACATCTCACCTCATACCTATAAAGTTTATTTTTGTATCAAATTAAATTCTTTCTTTGTTTTTGGGTAAAGTTAATTCATTTCAGATTTTGTACAAATGACCACCCACTCCTCAACTTTGTAGTAGATGGGGTGTAGGTTCTGGAAAGGCCATTCTTCTTTGTGCACATTTAATGTTTTTTTTTTCTAGTCTAGTAGTGACAATGAAATATTATACAATGGTAGATGTAATTATTGGAAAAGCAATTTCTTCAACCCATTGAAAAATCCAACCACATAATATATACGACAGACTCAAATCTTCCTAGATATAGCTATTGGGTTAAAAAAAATCACCAAGCTATTGAATTTTTTTTGGATGGATTTCTAATTCTTATTAAATTAATTGGAAGAAACCATTTAGATCTGCTATTCACCATATTGTAAATTTTAACTCCACACTCTTCCCTATTGCATGTTATCAAGGAATTCATTGGCTATAACAAAGCAGTAAATTCTACCACCATGACACAAAATAAAACCTCACTTGAGAATACAAATTTAATTATTGCAATCCACCTGTGTTGTTATTATAACTAGTATGCCAAAAAAAAAGCAAGAAAAGAGAATTCTCCCACACAACTTTTCAAAGCAACAAGTTTGAGAATATTGTCCACTATTTAATGTAAAATATATGAGTTATATTATTATATTTTGTGGTCATTTTCTAATTATAAATTAGTTTTAAAATGATAATTAGCACTGAAGCCTACAAGAAATTGAAAAATCATGCACAAAACCTTGTGGCTAGTCCATATAGATCTCTTCTTGAAGATCATCATGCAGTAAATAGCTCCTTTTGTTTCCACGTAATATACTAACCAACCCTTAGATGTAGCTATGTAAAGTACAAGATGAATGGTATCCATCTTGGAAACTAGAGGAAAGGTCTTAGAATAGTCAATACCTACAACCTAAGAAAAAAATTTAGTGAGTGCATGAGCCTTATACTTATCAATAAAATAATCATTTACAAATTTGGTATGATACACTCATTTTCATTGAACCAACTTTTGTTCATTAGGAAGAGGAATTGAATCCCAAGTATGATTCTTTATCAAGGAAGAATACTTCTCAAGAATTCCACTATCATATTCTAGTATATCTAAAATATTTAAAAACTTTTGACGATTATTAGAGATTGCATGACTCAAAAGAATGATACCTAAAGTTTGAGAATGAGTACGATGAGTGGTTGTGGGATGAACTAGAAGAGAACTAACATCATCAACAACTGCTCAATCCCATAAGTTTCTAATAGGTGTAGGTGGAGGAGAAGGAGAAGATGGAGTAATTTCAATAACTTGATCAATACCATCTTTAATAATGGTATCATCATCATCATCATCATCATCATCATCATAATTTATAGGAAAAAACATGCTCTTAAGAAGAATTGGGAAGAAGAGAGGGAGAGGTCTATGATGGAGAATCTTTTGGAGTAAAGAAATCAAGAAACTAAATATCATTAAAAAATGTACTTCTCAAGTAATAAGATCAAACAATCGATAACCGTCCACATCCTCAAAATAACCAACAAAAATGAAGTGTTGGCATTTCTTCTCCATTTCTCTGCACCTATTCTTAGGAATGAATGTCCATAATGCACTACAAAATAATCTGGAAAAAGAAAATATACTCTAGGCTTTAGATGACACCAAGTCAATTCAAATTGTAATTTAAAACATCTAAAGTGATTGTAATGAATGTGAACTAGAATCTGGTAATAATATAATTTAGACATTATATTCAATCACATTGATCTATAACACCCATGAATAAGTGAATCTCATATAGATATATTTAGGTTTGTTTGATTTTCATCTTACTTATACGTATTTCTTGTTTAGAATGATTGATATCCTAAGATCCTAAATTATAACATTATTCATTTTGCATGATTGAGTGCCATTTTAATTTGATTGTTGTGATATGAATAAAATTTTGGTTCAATGAGTGGATATTAATAGATGGTTGTGACCTAATTCCATAGGATTAAAAATTACAAACAAATGAAAATATTTTCTCTTTTGGGAATTAAAATTTTCTCATCCAATTAAATATAATTGGATGGTTTTGATTCACTTTCCTAATTTTGTAAGATAATATTATTGAAATTGTTTATTTCTAAAATGTTATTTTGTTCTAAACCTCCCAATGTTAGGATAAACTATCCTATACCCAAGAGCCAGTCTACAGACATCCTCCTAAATAGAGATGTTATCAACACTAGATTGTATTGAGATAATGTATTGAGGTATTGAGATGATTACAAAGGTACAAAGGCTTTGCTTATATAGGCAAGAGTAGATAGGAAATATGGACATGGTTGAGACAAGTGTCTCACTTGGAGGAAGAAGAGTTCTGATAGAAATTAACAATATCCTCTGAGATAAGGTGGAGTCTAAGTTGGACTCAATGATATCCATCTACCCATTTAATGAATGTACCTAAGTAAACTTAAGTAAAGAGTAAACAATGAAATATTTAATCCAACACACCCCCTTAAGTATAACTTAGGGAATACAACAATGTAAGAGAAAATATTAATGGGTCCCGACAACAAGGCCATCTTAGGTACCCATGTACAACTACAATGCAATCTCTCATAACTACAAAAAAGGAGAAAAACCCTATGGGAGAAAACTCCTCTCCAAAAGAGAGAACATGAATGTTTGAGAAGCCTTCAAAAAGATGTCCTAAAATCATGATCATGAAAATTGTTGAAGCACAAAGAATCTATAGACAACAGTCAATGACTGATATGGTACTTTATCTGATGATCTCCTCTGAAGAAGATGATGATCAGGAAGACAACAATCTATATGCCTGCTCCAAATGGTACTTCTCAAACATTGATTAGATGACAATAATGGCAATAGCCTCTGTCGATTGAAGATATAGATGACACAAGAATCTGCATGAGTGACTTTCACTACACATGACTTTCACTACACAACCAATGATGTTGTTTGAGTGATACCATTTTCACTTTTCAATCAAGTTGAAAATGCAGGTGCAATAGTCTTAAAAGGAATCCAAGAGTGTTTAAGTACACTTCAAGAGAAACTGAGGAGCCTCCACAAAACTGGAATGCAAGAGTGTCTCAATGCACTTCAAGCGAAACCAAGGAAGCATTAGAAAAAATAGTATGATACCCCCCCATAATGATGACTTGGGTGAGGCTTGATAGATCCACTAAAATGACGTGTCACCATGCTATGCATATGGGAGCAAATATGTATCTGCAACTGAGAAAAGGGTGTGTGCGGTCAAACTACACACTCGCATGAGGGAAGAATATCAGTGATTTTTCTGTTGTCGTGGATGAAATTTATTTTGACAGAGCTGTGATTGGAAAACAAAGGCTCTACACAACCCCCCATAGCACTTTATAATTCAGTGTGAGTACAATAATATGGCACATCATGTGTGAAAAAGTCCCCAAAATACATGACACTGGATCTAATTTGTCTACAATAGTGCTGAGAAAAGATGTTCAACTATTCAACAAAGGACAAAAAACTCAAGAAAATTTTGAAAAAAGTGCACCCATGTGTAGTGTATGAAATCACCTTTGCGACAATGCTTCATTTTCCAAAACTGGACTCTAGATGGGCAAGTTAGGGTCATGTGAAGAAAAGTGCCTATTAGGAACGAAAGGTGAAAAAAATGGCCCACCCTTCTTATGTACCCGGGGGCATGGGTTTGGTCCATCATGGGACCATCAGCTCAGCATGTTAGAAAAGAGAGCCCCTCCCAGATGGAGGGGGCCCAAAAATAGCTGATTAGGTGGTTGGGTCTGATGGTAGCTCTGTGTGCCACCCCCATAACCACTGAAAACCATTGAAGGCAAAAGCATAACATTGCGAGCCATAATGTAAACCCCCACTAAAGTAGATATATAGAGGTGCTTATGAAGCACAAGCAAGGCTCTTAGTTGCTCTATGTGACTAGAAAAGTATGAGACTTCAGATTGATCCATTTGACTACAAATGATGACCATTCTTGTGCGTGTGTATTTGGGAACCTGTTGAGAAAGACACAAAAAATCAATAAGTCATTGCATTAGTTCAAAACAGTTAGACAAGCATGTAAAACCACCTAATATCGACCTATTGCCTGCTAACTAGGAAGAGTGTAATTAGTAACATATTAGCCCTCAGAATATGCTACAATCAGTGACAAATACAACCTAGCATGAAGGATTTTAGATTAAAACAAGCTAAAAAGATGATAAACAAGCATTCTAGCTCTAAGCATGTGAATAATAACAATGAAAAATCATGAAATAAGAAGTGAAATACTAGTCTAGGATTAATCCAATAGCATAACAATGTATTTTAAATCTAAGATGCAGGCTCCTTTACTCTCAAAAATGGCTTCTATTTATAGAAGAATGGGAGAGAGAGGGGGGGACAAGGTGAATTAATGAGGTGAGGGCCTCATTAATGGAGGTGTAAGAAGCATTAATGCCTTGGGCATTAATAAGGTATGGAGGAGGCCTGAACTTAAGGTATTTTCATTAATAAGGCATTAACGAAAGCCTTAAAGAAGTAAGGGAGGGTGTAAGAGGTTGGCTTGAGAAGGTGGACTTTAAGAAAGTCAAGCTTGAGAAAGTAGACTTTCTTAAGTGGGTTGAGTTGTTAACCAGTCCTTAATGGAATGTGACAACATTAGGAGGTGGGTTAGAGTAGAATTAGGATTAGGATTAGATTAGCATGGGTGAATGGGTTGAGAAGGGTTAGAACCCAAGGTAGAAGTTGTTGAGATAGGTTATGTTGGGGTTTAGGGGAGTATTAATAAATGGATTAAATTTATTTAATTCATTTAAAAATATAGGATTTAATTATTTAAATAATTTAATTTCTTTTTAATAATTAGGGGACTATAGCCATTTTAATTAAATTAAATAGGCTAGGGGAATGGGTTATTTGCAAGTGGGTAATTGATTTAGGGATTTATTTAATTCCTTTATAATTAAATACTATAGCCATGTTTGAATTTGGTTTGATTTAAATGGTTTGAATTGATTTGAATTGTATGGCTATAATAGTTAATATAATTTAGTGATAAAAATCATCTAGGATATTAAATTGATTTGAAGAATTATGCCAAGCAGTAACAGGGTCGTTTGGACATAATCGAGGGTATGATCACACTTAGGAAAAATATGGTCCATAGTTGGAACAGACCATAATTAGGTCATTACATTTTCCCCTCTTTGAATTGATGTGCAAGCAGTGCATTGATTAAAAGAAAGTTTTTTTTTTTCAATTTTGACTTCAGAAAGATTGAGAATCTTGTTCTTGGTTGTTGAACAAAATGTCGATGAAATTAGTCTCGTACTTGATCGAACCAAACTGATAGAATTGATTTTGAACTTGGTTGTCATCCAAATATCAATAAAAGATTTTAAAGATACCAATTCTAAACTTGGTTGTCGTCCAAAGATTGATAATACTGATTCTGAACTTGGTTGTCATCCGAAAGCCAGTATGAAGCTGCTAGGAGCTTTAATAAAAATCTTTTAAAATGAGGAAACATAAGATATCCAGCTCATGAGAACCAAAGATTTCTATCCAACAGTTCTGACTTAGTCAAGGAAACTGTTATGCCCCTATTTTGTTTGATAACAAATTCATTTTTAATGCAGTTTCAAAAAAAAATGTAATTTATGATAGTGTGATCATGCCCTCTCAGTTGAATGAATGTATCCCTTGCAGGAAGCGGTTGAGGGCAAGAAAGATTAGAGCAGAAGAAGGTGTGTTTGAAAATAAACACAAAATGACCAAGTTAATTACGTGAAAATGTTAGTGATAACACTGATAAAAATGATGTTTAGACCAAGATGCATGATGAAATGTGCAGTGGTGACCAATGTGTGGAAGAAATGAAGCAAATTCACAATTTTTGAAACTGTCACAAAAATGGCACCGTGCTACTGAAAATATGGTAGATACCTTTGATTTGGTTCTTGATTGAGGAAAAGGAGAATATAAATGAATTTGTAGTTGTCCTGGAGGAGTTTTGGAACTCCTAAATGTCTCAAAAGACCCATATAAGCTTCTAAAATTACCATTTCACTATTCATTTTCACTTTCCTCCATAGAATTTTAGAGAGATCAGAAGAGAAGATGGTAGTCCCTGTGAGGAAGCACCATTTCGAGATGAGCCGCTGACATTAGTGACTAGCTGACTACCCACCGGCGGTAAGTGCTCGATAAACCACCCTGGGAATTTTGTATTTTTTTTTTTTTAGGCATTTTTATGAATTTTAGAGCTAGTTGAAGTTAGGATCGCATCTAGGATTCTGGATCGCATCCTATCAATCCCAACTCGCATCCATTTTTTCCCAGATCGTATACAGTTTTTCCCAGATTTTGCGTCGCATCCAGGTTTTCCCAAATCGCATCTAGTTCCGTAGGTTTTGTCATGTTTTATCAAGAAATCCATCAGGGGGTTGCATCCTATTTGTTTAGGATCACACTCCACATTTAAGATCGCACCCCATTTTTTAGGGATTGCATCCTGTATATGCAATCGCATTCTATATTTCCAGGATCACATATGGTAGAAGACTTAGATTTTTTAATGTTTTGATCATTTTGTGTCCTGCGAACTGTGAATAACTTTTAGTAGAGTAGGAGTCTGGCCCTGTTTGTAGATAGGATTTTGATATTTGATTGTTGTGTCCAAAATCAGGCCCAGTTTGAGGTAGTCACATTTTACGGCACTTATCTTGCATGTGTACTTGCATTGTCTGGCCGATTTTCAGATAATGAGCAAACGATTGTGGCCCGATGCAGATTACGGTCCTTGATAGGTTTACCCAAGATCGGGGTAAACCATGGGTTGTTGACTGCTCTTTCCAAGAGGTGGCATTTTGAGCACAACAACTTCCACTTACCCACTAGAGAGATTACTGTGATTCCACAGGATGTTTGGAGGATTCTTCGCGTATCGATGGTTGGATATGAGGTCTTTTTCGAGTCTAGAGCTGGCGTGGCGATTGGGACTGTGCATAGATTCTTTCAGGATGATGCCATAGACATGAGATACTTGTCATGAGATTATATGGTTGATCACTATGATCAATTAGTTGTGTACCTAGCAGGCTTGGTAGGTGGCATCCTCATGCCAGATAGAGGTCAGCATGGATTCCTGGTTGGCTAGGTGAGCATGGTTGAGTAGATGATCGCCCACCGTCGACATTTTTCATTGGGAATTTGTATATTAGCACATATGTATAGAGAGCTCCATGAGATCGTATACCATCATACCCACAGCATGACTGTGGATATACTTATTTTACAGATTTGGGCCTGGGAGCACATCCCTGTCACACGGCCGATAGTAGACAGGCAGAGGGCACCTGAGCAGCCCTATGTATACATGTATGCCAACCTTTTACACCAGCCCCATCTTGGCAAGGTCAAGTACTGGCGCCACCTATTTGATGACATGACAAAGTTCATTTGGCGACCTTATTTAGACTTTGAGGTATGGACTTCTAATGTTTGACAGGTACCATTTTTGTGCCAGAGAAGATATCTGATTGGTTGAATGAGGTACATCATAGAGCACTTCCTTATTACCAGAGTCTTGAGGTAGTATGGGCGGCAACAGGGCCGTACAGAGGATATCACAGTTTATGCACGTACCAAGGATGAGGCACCTCTATGGGGTGCATAGTTGACTTATGAGACTGCATATCAGGAGATTCAAGATATGGTGGCAGTTGACTAGGACCTTTGTCCAGATGTTGAGGATGCAAGGGTTTCAAACAGATATGCTGCGGAGATGCTCCAATATCCCTTTCCTTGATTCAATGTACCAGAGGAGATCATTCCTCGCATAGAGGAGCCACTTGATTACGATCTCGATGACCGACCTTTCAGGGGTAGAGGAGGCCGAGACTGAGCTCCTGGGTGACATGGAGGCCGTGATGGTGGGAGAGATGGTGGTAGGGATGGCAGGCGGCCTCCTCTGGATGATGGACTTGACAGAGATGATAGAGGTGGTGGAGGACAGGCCATAGATATAGGTGGTGCTAGTGGCAATGGGCAGGGCCAATGATAGAGATTCAGATTTTTTGTGCCATGGTGAGATCCTAGTCTGCTTCTTACTAGGGACCAATAGAGATAGTGATAGTAGGGACCACCAGATAGATCACAAGATTAGGAGGCACTAGAGTAGGATATAGGTAGGGATAGAGACCCCTTATCAAGATGTGAGCAGGAGAGGGAGCAGCTTCGAGCTTAGATTATAGTCCTGGAGGCCAGAGCCACATAAGCAGAGTCTAGGCTAGCCATATTAGATGCTTTTCTTATAGACTAGGATAGGTAGATGGAGAGACTGAGTGTAGAGAGGGATGCACAGGCCCACACAGCAGTCCATCAGGGATAGAGGGCCACATATTATTATGCCCTATATCACACAGTAGTTCTAGAGGGACAGAGGGCTCCTACATTTTCTCGAGTGGCCCTGAAGTCAGAGGGGGCCATGCCGCCTCCATTAGCGCCTTTTGCACCACCTCCTCCTCCTCCTGACCAGGGAGAGGGGGCAGGACAGAGCTGATTTTTTTCTTCATTTTGAGATTATATATGTATATCTGGATCCTGCTGAGATCCCCTCTTTTGTACATTTGGATCCTTCTGAGATTTATTCTTTTGTAGATTACATTCATACATATATTTGATTCATTTTCAGCGTACTGATATTCTCTGTGCTCACTGATACACTTTATGCTTTCTGACACTCTTTATGCTTTGATTTGTACCATTTGATGAGATATATATGATGCAACTTCTAGATTTTGACATATTTCATGAGTTCTTTTTGCTTTCATAGATGTGGTAAATTTATCTATTTGGCACATGTGATGATATATTGGTCTTGTGATGAGTTAATTTTGCATAGGATAACATCATTTTGTGATCAGAATGTGATGAGTCATTACTGATATAAACATGTTGTAAATGATACTTATGTGAAAATGCAAATGTATGTTTATTTTTTATTTTTCAGTTATGCAAAATAGATGTATGGATGCACGTAGGATGAAAAAGTAAAAATGCAATACATGGATTCTTTTATTGTTTTGTATTTTCCAATTTCTTCTTTTCAATGAATGCAAAGATGTATGCTATGGATATGCAATGAGATTTGATATCAGTAATATGGATGATGTAATTAACTTGATGTTTGTAGAAGAAGATAGAAACCATTTTTTAGCATAAAATTCCTTATGCAGTTATTTCTTCTATAAATGCATCAGTCAATCTCTAAATACAGCTATATGCAGACTCTTAGGACTTTGTCATTGATTGAGCAAATTTTACAATATTTTTATCATCATTGGGTGCTTTTTAGAACGGATACCATCTGATAGTACAACCATCACTAATACCCACTAATATTATGATAATATGAATACTATGTTTTATTTGAAATGTCAAAAATAGACTTAGGCATCCAGGCATAGAAGCCAGGATAACAAAATAGTCACCTCCTTTTTAATATACTAGATTCTGAGTAAGGCAAGATATTGGACCCACAATGACTTTGAAAATTCATATCCTTGGGTACATTATGATTCATATACCTTAGTGAGAATTTGGATCAGAAAATAGAAAAGAAAATTATGCCAAACTCACCATAGTTCACACATAACAAAGATCGAGATATATGCGGCTATCTACTCATAGTAGCAGCTCTTACCATAGACATCCAAGTTAGGTGAAATGTATAGGATCATTTGGGACAATCACCATACACAAAAAAATCAAGAAAACATTATGTCCCCTATCCTTGTGACTCTTTGTCTTTGCATAGATGTCATTGAGTAACTAAGAAGATATAACAAATCATCAATTGTGAATCAATCAAATAAAATTTATAATTACCTAGATGCCCCTAGTTGAAAACATTATCAGGACACAAAAGAATCATAATCAAACCATTATTAAACTGTGTGTTTTAAGTAGTACTTGTTCATTCATATGTCAGACACAGTAGAGATTCATCTATCAGAAAATTAGAATATAAGCAATATGGTGTTCCATGTCTGTGTATTGATAGGATAATCCGTTCATGTTTGCGATCCAATATAGCCTTGTAGGAACTCTGTTAATGTAAATGTCATTTCTAGATATATGTGATGCTTGAAAAGACACCTTGGTTTTTAAAAAGTGACAGTGTTTTGCATGTATCGAGAAACATTGTGTTTGTGAAGCGAACCATCCTAAAGAAACCTAGCAACTGCAACTGACTATACCCGCAAAGATGACCCCAATGCAGAATGACTTATTCCTAAGATGTAAAGATAGACAAATCCCAAGCGAGGATAAGATATTCATCAAGGAAATAAAGTTAGCGTATGAGCATAGGTAAATTTATGAAGGTCTAGTATCAGTAGTGCATTGATAGATGGTGCATAGAACACAAGTGACACCTGATTTCCAGGTTTTCACCACTTGGAAAGATCTTTTTTTTTCTTTCTTTTTGCTACCAAGATGCCTATTTTACCAAGTGCTCATCAAGGCACTTTTCTCTTTTTCAATTTTTTTTCTATTTTTTCTTTTTTTCAATGTTTTTGTAATATCAAGGTGCCTGTTTACCAGGTTTTCACCAAGGATACCCTTTTCTGTAGGACTTTTTCCACTATTTTTGGATTTCTTCAGAATTAATTTTTTGAATATTTTTGGTATTTTGCAAGAAATTTTTTTTGTATAGGCTCTGCTAGCTAAACATCAAGCATAGAACCACCTCAAATGTAGGGTATTGATAGGGTCTGGAAGAACGTCTCCCTAAGGTGTAGCCAATTGATAAGCTCCAGTCCCAAAAGTAGCAGTGATAACATAAGGTCCTAGCCAGTTAGGTTCAAACTTTCCCATTTTCTCCCTGTTAGGTTCGTTCTTAGGATTCTCCTTGAGGACAAGATCTCCTACTTCAAATTTGTGTGGTTTGACCTTCTTGTTGTAACCTTTGGACATTCTTGCTTGATACATTTTGAGGTGATTGAATGCTTGTTGTCTGCACTCATCTAATAGGTCAAGAGAATTTACCCGATCAATGTGGTACTGCTCATCAGTAACCAATCCTTGTAAAGATATCCATAAGGATGGGATCTCAACCTTAATAGGTAGTACTACTTCAGTACCATAGACTAGAATAAATGGTGTGGCTCTAGTTGGTGATCAAATGCTTTTTCTATAGGCCCATAGTGCCAGATTCAGTTGTAGATGCCAGTCTCTGCCAGACTTGCTCACATTTCAGTGTAGGATTTTGAAAATATTTTTGTTAGATGCCTCCACCTATCCATTACCTTGAGGGTAATAGATTAAGGAGCAATGTTGAGTGATATGGAACTATTCACAAAGGTCATCAATGTCTTGATTTTTAAATTGGCCCCCATTGTCTGTCACAATTGAAGAGGGTGTCCCATATCTACAAATAATGTAGTTCAAAATGAACATAGCTACCTATTTTCCAGTGGCTTTGATTAGTGGCATGGCCTTGACCCACTTTGTAAAATATTCAGTGGTTTTAATGATAAACTTGTGTCCATTTGAAGAGTTGGGATATATTTGTCCAACCAAGTCAAAGGCCCATTGCTGAAATGGCCAATGTGTTATGAAAGGTATAAATTCTCTAGTAGGAGCATGGATAAGGGTTCCATGTGTCTGTCATTTAAGACATGCTTTTGACAATTGAATAGCATCTTTTTCCATGGTAGGCCAATAATAGCCTATTTTGAGTAGTTTCTTAGCTAATGAAAAGTCGTTCGAGTGTGATCCACATACACCTTCGTGGACATCTTTTAATGCTAGATTAGACTCTTCTAGTTCTAAACATTGAAGAAGTGTTCCATCGAGACTACATCGGTATAGGTTGTTAGTGATGAGGATGTAATGCAATGCCATCCTAATCAGGGATCTTTTCTCATTTCTAGATAGATTGGTGGGAATGGTTTGGTCAGAAAGGTAAGCAATGATACTGGCATACCGAGATTGATCTGGGGTATTCAAGGTACATATTATCTGGTATTCAGGATTAGCAAAGGCAGGATAGGATATTTATTCCACCAAGAAGTCATAGCGGAATTGATGTTCCTCCAATTGTAACATGGACGCCAAGGTAGCCATAGCATCTGCAACCTTGTTCTCTGATCTTGGTATTTGTTGGAAGGTGACGAAGATAAAATACTTTTTCAGATCATCAACTAGTTTCTTGTAGGGCATCAAATTTTCATCTTTTGTTTGATACTCCCCATTGACTTGATTGATAATTAGTTGAGAGTCAAAAATACACATGTAACTCAATGACCTTCCATTCCATAGCTAGCTTGAGGCTGTTTACCAATGCTTCATATTTTGAGATATTGTTGGTGCATGGAAACATCAATTTGTAAGATTTGGGGATCTTGTATCCTTATGGGGTTATGAAGAGGAACCCTGCTCCAGATCCTTGTTGAGTGAATGAACCATCAAAGTATATCTTCCATGGATGTTCTGTGAGATGCGTGATTGTTTCATCAGGAAATTCAATTAGTAGAGGTTCATTATCTTGGAGTGGTGAATCCACCAATTAGTCTGCAAGTACCTATCCCTTGATAGCTCGTTGTTCAACATATTCAATGTCAAACTCACTGACAATTATGACCCATTTTGCCAAATTTCCTGTTAATGCTATTCTGCTCAAAAGATACTTTAGAGGATCAATCTTAGCAATGAGCTTCACTGTATGAGAAATCATGTAGTGCCTCAACTTTTGTGATGTGAAGATGACTGCTAATCATGCTTTTTCAATAATGCTATAATTGAGCTCATAAGTAACTAGTGTTCTACTAATGTAGTAGATAGCTCATTCTTTCTTTGCGTCATCTTCTTGCGCCAGTAATACTCCTAGGGATGTAGCTATAGATGAAATGTATAGGAGCAAAGGTTTTCCATGAATAGGTACCATAAGAATAGGTGGAGCAGCTAGGTACCCCTTCAATTCTCTAAAGTTTGCTTCACATTGTTCATCCCATTTGAAGGTAACCCCTTTATGTAGTAGTTTAGTAAAGGGTTGTGCCCTATCTGCAAGTTGGGACATGAATCTCCTGATAGACTGGAGTCTCCCTTGTACCATCCTCATTTGACTGATATTACATGGAGGAGTCATCTCTAGAATAGCTTTTACCTTTGCAGGATCTACCTTGATTCCCTTTGCTAAAACAATGAATCCTAGGAGCTTCCCTGATTGGACCCCAAAAACACATTTCTTTGGGTTGAGCCTGAGTTGGAACTGCTCCATTCGGTCCAATATTTTTTGGAGGTCAGCAATGTGAGTACCTTGTTCTTTAGATTTGGCCAATGTGTCATCAACATAGTCCTCCATGTTTTTGTGCATCATGTCATGGAATATTGTTGTCATGGCTCATTGATATGTTGCACCTGCATTCTTTAACTCAAAAGGCATGACATTCCAGCAAAATGTCCCCCATGCGCATGTGAATGCGGTTTTCTCTTGATCCTCAGGGGTGATCTTGATTTGATTATAGCCAGAGAATCCATCCATTAATGAATACATCTAAAAGCCAGCCATAAGATCTATGATCATGTCAATGTTTGGTAGAGGGAAGTCATCTTTTGGACATGCTTTGTTTAGGTCTCTGAAGTCCATACAGATCCTGATATATTTATCAGTTTTAGAAATGGGAACCAGATTGGATATCCATGCTGTATAGGCAATGAATCGAATGAATCCAACTTTTAACAACTTTTCTAGCTCTGCTTTCACCAATAATGCAACATGTGGGTGCATTTTTCTAAGTTTTTATTTCATAGGCTTGATCCTAGGAGCTATAGACAAGTGATGTATGATGAGATTAGGATCTAACCCTGGCATATCAATATAAGACCATGCAAAGTTGATCTTTTTCTCCTTCGGGAACTCTGTGAACTATACCACTTCTTCTTCTGATAGAGATTGTGCTAGATGAACTATTTGAGGATTTTCAACAGTGCCCAAGTTTACTGGCTATGTTGGTTCAATCAATACCAAAGATATTTCCTGAAAGTGTTCAGGGAGGATATCAAGAGTCTATTCCTTTGGCACCTCTAAGATGTTTTCACCATTGGATACATCTTTTTTCTTTACTATTTTGGGATCTGATACTGCCACAAAGTGGTTTTCACCATCAGTCTTCTTTTTCTTTTTATTTTTCAATTTGTGACTAAGAAACTTGATATCCTCCTGTGACATGTTCTCGCTCCTTGCATTGGTGGAAGAAGGGTAAGGTTCACAAGCATTAAGATAACAAGCTAGGGTGTGGTCATTGGAAAAGTCAAGGATAGGAGTAGGATCTATTTTAGTCCAATCAATTAGGTCAGGAAGTACCAATTTTAGGGAGTCAGATTCTGGGAAGGACAACATTGTGTTAGCATCAAAACCATTAACTGACATGACATGATCTGTTAAGTTAATTTCTTTGATATTTAGATCAATAAGAGTGAGATCATCATTAAAAGGGTCGTTGGTAGTTATATATGGATCAAACTCTAGTGACTCATTAGTAGAAATCTCATCATTATCCCTTTGTAAAAGAAGGCTTCTTGCTTGTAGCCTATGAAATTATTCTAGAGTTATGTATTCACCAGTGTCTCCATCGATGATCCAGGGAAGGAACTCTTCCTCTGCTTCGGGAGGATCTGCATCATTGAAAGGAGTGTTAGATCATTTACTAGGAGATGATGGTGTTGCAAACTTGTGAATTGTATCTATTCCAATCTCTTCAAAGACAATAGATAGCCAATCCCATTCATAGTCATGAGAGTCTATGATATCATCATCAGATCTGTTTAAGTATTCAGCAATGGTTGTTTGATGGAATCGATTAGCTTCTTGTAGATCAAAGTGAGGGAGATCAAGTACATGTGAAATGGTGACCAATTGCTCCCAGTTAGGATGTAAATTTTGGGGCTGAAATACCTCCTAAGTGATTATTTCTATTGTGTCTCCCACCTCTTGAATGGGAGGTTGTGCTAGCAAAGAAGTGTGAAGATCCCGTGGTACCTCAAAGCTAGGTACATAGCGTTCTCCTTGATATTCTAGATTCTCTACACTAATATGTAGCAATCTCTCATAAGGCCATGGTTCCAATACTACCTCATCTATTTTATCACTCCCTATTTCTGAAGGTGGACTCTCTTTTGAAGCAGGTTTATTACTTTTAGGTTTAAACCCCAGTCATGTTTTATCTCTGTTGAGGTGGAAATCCATGGGTATAGGTTCAACAATCCCTCATCCTATGTCATTTAGAGGTCCCCTTCCTTTGTAACCCATTTGCATGAGGAAATCATATCCCTTTCCATACTATTCTGGGGATATTTTCACATGTTTGACCTCAGATTCCCCTGGTTCTCCTTTGTAAAGCCAGTCCAAGACTACCTGTTCTTCTGTGTTGTCTGAAGAAGATGTGGATGCCTTTATCATGCCAGTTGCCTTGTGTACCTCTGGCTCTTTTAATGCTTGAGGTGTGAATGTTGATGAAGGTTTTCAATAGGATCTAGGTGACACTAGAAGTTCTATCAGCGAGGGAGTCAGGTCCAGCTTGTACTCTCCCATACCTATTTCTTGAAGTTTCAAGATCTTGCTAAAACTCTTCATAACCATGTCCTTGGTAGTTTCAGGAGCAACTATACCCATAGCCTGTTTTTTGTGTGGGATAATGCTACCTGCTTTCATATTGTTGCAAGTGTAGTTAGCATCTATGGGAATCATCACTTCTATCCCATTATGTGGGAACTTTATGCATTAGTGATAAGTGGATGGTACAACTTGCATTTCATGAATCCATGGTCTCCCTGGTAAAATATTTTGGGCTAGTGGTAGATCCAGAACTTGACATATGACAATCCTCTTAATTGGTCTGACTCTGATAGGTAGAGAAATAAAACCTCTGGAGGATCTTTCTTCCTCATCATAAGCTTTGATGGTTATCTAGTTTCTAGTGTTAATTGTTTGTTATGAGAGACCCAGTCTCTTGACAAGATATAGTGTACAGATATTCAATCATGCACCTCCATCTATCAATATGCATCTAACACAGGATTTATGAATAAGGACTTCGATATGGAGGGGTTGATTGTGTGGATGGGTCAATGACTTGTCATCTTCTTTAGAGGAGAGGTAGTGTGGTGTTGAGATGTGATTGACCATTTCTTGAAATTTGTCTATATCTATATTCTTTGGAACATTAGCAGCGTGTAGAGCTTGTTCTAGGATTTCCCTGTGTACCGTGGATATCTTGAGCAATTCAAAGATGGAAATTTTGGTAGTGATTCGTTGCAATTGGTCTACCAAGTCATATTTTTCTCCGGGGATAGTGACCACATGTTTTTCTACTGGTTTAGGGATAGTTATAATAGGAACCTTTGATGTTGATGTCAGTTTTGGAGGTCCTTTGAGTGTAACCTATGCTTGGCTCTGTGTTACAACATTTAAGGAGGATGAAGCACCTTTAATTGTGATTACATTGATAGATTTAGTTTTAATGTCAATCATATTAACCACATTGTCACTTTTTGAATAGGTGTAGTTTACCTCATTACCTTTCCCTTTGGATGTTTCTCCTTTATTGTAATTATGAAATGGTTTATTGAATGTTGTGTGTGCCTCATTGGTAGTAAGTCTGTCGACTTTGATCTTACCTCCTTTGATGAGGTCTTGGATAACATGTTTAAGTTTGATGCAATTATTAGTCTTATGTCCCTTGTTTTTATGGAAGACACAATAGGAATTATCATCCCACCACCTGGGTTTGACCATTGGTTCCCATGGTTTAGAATCAGGAATTGTAAGAACTTTGTTATCCACCAGCGTCTTCAAAATAGTCTCAAGAGGTTCTCCCAAAGGAGTGAATTTTCTTTGTGCTTTTGAAGTCCAATTTGTTCTTTGTTGTTATCATTGTTTGTTTTAGGAATGGGAGGTGTTACTTTAGCCTCTTTGCTTGCTTTCATGCCATTAGTTAGATTGAATGCTTGTGGTTTAGGATTAATGATAGAGGCATCAACCACTCTATCATTAACAACATTTTTGTTTTGTTTCCACTATTTAGGCTTAGATTTGGAGCTACTGCCTTTGTTTTTGTTTTGAAGGGTGATCTCTTCCTTTTTGACCATGACTTCCTCAATACGAAGGGCATTTTTAATCATCCTATCAAAGCTAGGAGAGTCTTGCATTTGTAGAGCATAGATAAATTTAGGCACGGGATTATTAACGAAGATCTCCATTTTCTCTGTTTTGGGAATGACCCTTGAATATCATGCAAAAATATTCCTCCATCTTTTTAGGAAGTGTGTGAATGATTCTCCAGTTCTTTTTTGGTGTTACATAGATCCATAATAGTTACGTCATATTGGATGTTGTAGGAGTAATGTTGAATGAACCTTTGGATTAACTCCTTGAATGTCTTGACCTTAGGGTTTAGTTTTGAGAACCACTCCATGGCATTACCTCATAGACTTCCTGGAAACACTCGCATGAGGTATGTGGGTTCATGCATGTATTCGATGCTTAGAGCACATAATTCTCTTACATGGTCGTGTGGATTAGTTTCTCCCGTGTACTTGTCATACTTTTGTCTTGCCACATTAGGAGGAAATGGGACCATAGTGATACTCTTGTTGAAAGGAAATGGACAAATGGTGTGCAAAGAATATTTTGTTTTAGGCTTCTCCTTCTCTTGTTTAAAGTTGGTGAGCTTTGTTTGCATTAGATTGAGTTGTTTAGTGAGAATAGATATCGGGTTTGGTACCTCCTTTTCTTTGAGATTTTCCACATTATAATCTTTGGGTAGTTTGACACCTGTAGATGCTAGATGGAGGAAGTACTTTTCTTTATCATCTCCAATTATCCGTTCCAAGAGCTTGTGGATCCATTTTCTTTGTTTGAGTTTTTCATATTCGTCTTCCAGGATCTCTTCTTCACTGTCTGATCCAAATAGATTATGTTCAAACTTAGGTCTTTCTTCCTCTTTTGTGCCTTCAAATTGTGGTTGTTTGTCATCATTATATCCCTCAAAGTCCTTACTCCATTCATTAGTGTTTCTATCCATTGGAGGTGAATCTAGATCCAAAAGGGAACTGCGAGAAGTTTCTCTTTGAAAGTGTGATATTTTAGGAGGCACTTTTGATCCTTTAGTTGTGTACTGATTGCATCTTGTGTTAACCATGAAATTTGTTTATCAACTTTGTTAACATTTCCCAATAATGCAAGTAAGGATTTCAAATTGTTCAAGTAGGTGTGTCTTGGTAGAAGTAGATATTTGTTTGTTGGTGGATCTAAATGATTCCAGTGTCAGAGGGTTAGAATGCCCTGATAGTGAGCTGGGAACCAATTTGTTGATAGAAAATGGGTAGACCACATGTATTGAACTGATCGTGAAAGACTCACTGAGCATGTAAGGTGGACATTTTGAAAGTGTTTTGAAATAACAACTGGGAGACCAGAAGAGACAATAGGAACCAGCTAAAGAGAAAAAAGGGTATCCTAAATGACTAAGACTTCCTAAGAAAAACCTCTATAAATGCCTACTATCCTGAATGTGAGCTCCTAGATACAAGAATCTGAAGGAACCAGATACGATCCTAGAATCTGGATACAACTTCTTGCTAACCAAATATGATCCTAAATACCAAATACGATCCTAGAAACAGAATGCGAATTGGGAAAAATAGGATACAATTTTATGATGTCTTTGTCAATTTGGGTCAGTTTTCAAAAATTTGTTTTTGAAGTACGTGAAGTTGCTTGTTTCTAGATTACATCAAGAGGTGTCGTAAGTTGTGAAAAAAACATGTATTCCAGGGTTTGAAACTTGTTGATTGTTTTAAGGAGCTTATCTTTTTAGTGATCTTTAGAGCACGTTAAACATTTTTAAATTGTTAAGAGGGTGAAACAAGCACTCATCTTTCCTATTTTCTAGGTGGAGGATGAAAATCTTTGCTCGTTGACTTAGGCACACACTCAAATGCTAATCAGAATACATCCATCACCAAGCACACAATGGCTCCAGTCATGATGATGTATTAGATGACTCCAAACACAAGTGAGGGCATGATATGATGAGTGTCTTGGGGCAATTACTTTTTTCCTTGCACAAATATTATCACCCTTTCAGGGGTGAACTAGGAATTATTTCAGTTGAAGTTATTGTAGATTATTAGGCAATCCATTCAAAACTATCCCCCATATAATTGCAAAAGGAAAAATTCAGGTGTATAGCCCTATGAGTACCTGAATATATGTAGTCTCGAAAGCAAGATTCAAGCAGCTCCGCTCTGCATATACCCAGATATGTTTAAGGAATGATGTCATAATTCTAAGAACAAAACCAGTTCCATCTTTCGAGGCTTTGGCCTATGAGGAAGAAACTATTTATAGTGAGTTGGAAGGGTCAGCGTAAGACCTATCCTCACTTGGGTCGTTCCCGGGAGATTTTTTTCTCAACCAGTAGGCCCTCTACTATTTAACGATCAGTAACTAGGATTGGCGAGCTTTGGATGTTTGGATTTCTGATTCTTCCAAGGAAGAAGAGCATACTCTCCTAATCTAAGTTGTTTTCTCCCAAAACACTCAAAACAAAATTCATTCCCTCAAGCTATGTTGAGCTTGATTTATTTTTTCCTATGTTAAAGAAAATAGAAAGGGAAAGTTTGCCTTGTTCAATTAACCACAATGATTTAATGATTTGTTTTGTTCAATTTCTGATCCAAAAAAGAATTAAACGATGTGTTGTTCATTGATCCTGCATGAGTTAGTGATTTGTGTTGTTCAATTTCTGATTTCCAAAAGCAATTATACGATTGAACTTGTTCAATAACCCACATGATTTAGTGATTTATCTTGTTCATTTACTCTCCCAAATTGTATTAAACGATGTGTTTTTTTGTTCATTTACCCTCAATTTCATCACAAATGATAAGACAATGTCTGACTTTTTGATTTTCCTCAAGAGGAAAAGAGCATATTATCTGATTGTTTTAGCAAGTGGAGAAATGGTTTTAAGTTTTGGAAAGTAAGAAAATGGAAGTCAAGATGGGGGTTGACAACCTGTAAAAACCACGTTAGTATCTGTTGGTGTAAACTCCCACAAAAATCTTCAAAAATACCCTACAAACACTTGGTAGGCTGTAAATAATCAAAAACACCACTTGTTGAAACTGTTAGGATTAGTCAAATGAAATACACAAGCTTTCAAACCAGATGCGATCATAAAATCTTACTGAATGCGATGTAGTATCCGGTATACAAGTTTCCTTACCAAATATGATCCAATGCTCACCAGATGTGAGTCAAAACCAAAAAAGACCCAGGAAATCTTGGATGGGATCTGACTTTTTTGCAGTGCGATGGCGTATCCAGGATGCTATCCTGAATGCTTAAAAATGATCCTGTGACCGAATCTTGAGCATGCAAATTGCCAAAAAGTGTTAGAAAATGAGGCTAAATTGAAATTTGAGCCCCACGGTGGGTGCCAAAAATGTATGTGTGTATTTGGGAACCTGTTGAGAAAGACACAAACACTCAATAAGTCATTGCATTAGTTCAAAATGGTTAGACAAGCATGTAAAACCACCTAATATCGACCTATTTCCCGCTAAATAGGAAAAGTGTAATTAGTAACATATTAGCCCTCAGAATATGCTATAATCAGTGACGAATACAACCTAGCATGAAGGATTTTAGATTAAAACAAGCTAAAAAGATGATAAACAAGCATTCTAGCTCTAAGAATGTGAATAATAACAATGAAAAATCATGAAATAATAAGTGAAATACTAGGCTAGGATTAATCCAACAGCATAACAATGTATTTTAAATCTAAGGTGAAGGCTCCTTTACTCTCAAAAATGACTTCTATTTATAGAAGAATGGGAGAGAAAGAGAGGGGGGACAAGGTGAATTAATGAGGTGAGGGCCTCATTAATGGAGGTGTAAGAAGCATTAATGCCTTGGGCATTAATAAGGTATGGAGGAGGCATGGACTTAAGGTATTTTCATTAATAAGGCATTAATGAAAGCCTTAAAGAAGTAAGGGAGGATGTAAGAGGTTGGCTTGAGAAGGTGGACCTTAAGAAAGTCAAGCTTGAGAAAGTAGACTTTCTTAAGTGGGTTGAGTTGTTAACCATTCCTTAATGGAATGTGACAACATTAGGAGGTGGGTTAGAGTAGAATTAGGATTAGGATTAGATTAGCATGGGTGAATGGGTTGAGAAGGGTTAGAACCCAGGGAAGAAGTGGTTGAGATAGGTTAGGTTGGGGTTTAGGGGAATATTAATAAATAGATTAAATTTATTTAATTCATTTAAAAATATAGCATTTAATTATTTAAACAATTTAATTACTTTTTAATAATTAGGGGACTATAGCCATTTTAATTAAATTAAATAGGGTAGGGGAATGGGTTATTTGCAAGTGGGTAATTGATTTAGGGATTTATTTAATTCCTTTATAATTAAATACTATAGCCATGTTTGAATTTGGTTTGAATTAAATGGTTTGAATTGATTTAAATTGTATGGCTATAATAGTTAATATAATTTAGTGATAAAAATCACCTAGGACATTAAATTGATTCGAATAATTATGCCAAGCAGTAACAAGATCATTTGGACATAATCGAGGGTATGATCACACTTAGGGAAAATAGGGTCCATAGTTGGAACAGACCAAATTTAGGTGATTACAATTCTTTGAAGCATGGGCTAAGTAATGTGTGGGTTCTTCAAAGGGCCTATTTTCCATAGAGCAAGAGGGGACCCAGCTTAGCATGCTACATTTTGTCACCAAGATGGCCGATCTAATAATGATCTACCCAATCTGCACAAAGTAGTCATATAATGTCACTGCCCAATAGCAAGTGTGGGCCACTTGCTATGAAGTGCACCAAAGATTTGATACGCCGACAAATCAATTGTAGGTCAAGGATGAGGGCACCGACAATGTGACAGTTCACTAAATAGTGCACCAAAAAATATTGGCAGCATGAGGCCAATAAAGGTCCATTTGAAGCACTTGTGAGGCACAAGCAAAACTCTAGATTTTTCTATGTGACCACGAGCATTAGAGACCACTAGCGAAACCATAGACCCAAGGCCGCTGGCGATATACCAAGGTAGCTACTCCAGTCCAATGGTGAGAAGACACAATTTCCAAGAAAGATGACCCAATAAAGAAATGGGCCAATGAACGCCGACTAGAAGACAATATAAGCGTCTTCAACAATGAATGCTCGATGGTGCAGTTAATAAAGGATCTACTCAAAAAAGGTTTATCATAGAGTGGAGCATGCAACGCCAAATGGGCCCAAAATAGATCCAAGCAATAATGTGCCCACCAAGAAAGTTGCCAATCATGAGTAGATTACTAATTAAGAAGCCAATGAATGATGCCACGGGCCCAAGAAGATGAACTGACCAGCATCGATGGTGCAATGCATCGCACAAGGCTATAAACATGCATAAAAAAATGACCTCCACATGGGCGATTTGGAGTCTGCACTCAAAAAAGTAGTGCGCTAACGAATCAACCAATCTCCATAATGAATGCCAACAAGCAAGATATGGAAGAAACATCTACTACACAAATAAAAAAAATGTTGTCGATGGTCCACAGGTGACCAGCGAGCCACTAAGTGACCTCTAGAAATAAGAAATTTCACAAAGAAGTTGGCGTCGGCAATTAGTGCATGGAGTGTGTTGTTGACTGGGCCAAAATGGAGATCACCGCTGATGGGGCAGAGAGAGCATGGAAGATGTAGGCAGGGGCCGGTCCGTGTATGCAGAGCGAGCTCAAAAGATGCAAGCTGGAGCCAAATTTGATTTCATAGGAGCATGAAATTCAATATCCAAAGCTGATCACCAGCGCAGCAAAGGGAAACCTTGTAAGGAATGTCGCCAAACTTCATGGTGAGATGAAACATAGGCCCATGAACTCTCCATGCCTTGTCTTCAAAATGGATGATGTCGCTTCTCTTTCAAGCTGGCTACTATGTATACATCTTTGCTTTTTTTTGCTTTCCACAAGCTTTAGAAAGATGTCAATCTAATGAAAATAATCATTATGGGCCCACGCCAAAACTTCTTCACCCAAAGTGGAACACCGACCAAACGAGATGTGGACTTGCTGCTATCAAGGAGAGTACGTGGTTGTGACCGACACTGTCATGAGGAAAGTGCACCCAAAGTATTGAAAGGAGATGGGCGTAGAGCTATTTCAATAACTCTTTTGCCAGCAATGCCTGCAGTAATCAATGCTTCCTTCCACTTGAAAAAGACTTCTATCTCAATCCAAGCTGCCTTGCTCAAAAAAGATAAGACAACCCATGAAAAGTAGCATAGAAAAATAATGGCTGAGAAATTGAATGTTGATAATGTAACAACATTATAAGCATTGAAATGAGCTACCACACCATGGTTTACAGATGTGCCCACAAAACCACTAGATATATAGCAAAAAACTTGCCAAATATGGGTCACTATAAGCCGACCATGTACTGCAAATGCAGAGAAGATTTGGCAAATAAAAGATACAGATTTATCAACACGCCAATCAACAAAGAGAAAGACTTGCGAAGAATACAACCAGTGGCAAAGTAAAAATTAGACTACCATTGGCAGAAATAGAACCTCTGGTTCAAATGAATGAGGTTGTTGAATCGAAAGTGGGTAAATTGGACCAACAAATTCTAATACGACTTGCAACAAGGATAGTGCAATTGTATGCCCAGTCTAGCAAATACAATGGTGAGCAGATTTGATTTAACACAAAACTTGCCAACACAGATTGCAGATCTAGAAAACACTGGTCTACTATAAAGAGACACCATGGACCTCAAAACAAATAAAATGAACTTTCTAAACTAGAAAGAGCTCTAAGACTGAAGGCTCTGATACCATGTTAGAATAAACTATCCTATACTCAGGAGCCAGTCTACAGACATCCTCCAGAATAGAGATGTTATCAACACTAGATTGTATTGAGATAATGTATTGAGGTATTGAGATGATTACAAAGGTACAAAGGCTCTACTTATATAGGCAAGAGTAGATAGGAAATATGGACATGGTTTAGACAAGTGTCTCAACTTGGAGGAAGGAGAGTTCTGATAGAACTTAACAATATCCTCTGAGATAAGGTGGAGTCCAAGTTGGACTCAATGATATCCATCTACCCATTTAATGAATGTACCTAAGTAAACTTAAGTAAAGAGTAAACAATGAACTATTTACTCCAACACCCAATCCCCATAATGGGTGCTACTCTTTGACCCTACTAGTATCTATTATCCCTAGTCCTACGTATTAGGATTATATGAAATAAATAATATATAAAAGAATTATGCTAACTCAAAAATTATATATTCAAACCCTTAAAACTATTAAATATTATGTCTTTGTTACTAGACTTAATTCAATATTACACTTTAAATCTTTATATCAGAACATATATAAATTAAAATCCATTTGATGTAGAGTTATGAGCTAGTGATGTCACAAAGGGGACCTCATCTCACATTCAACAATATTAAAGAAATAGGATTTGAACTCTTATAATAAGTACAACAACACCACAACTTATCCATCACACCATACCAATAATAATAACTATTTTCAATCATATTTAATAATACTGAATGCTTAATTTATCTGAATTTCAAATTATATTTAATTTATCATTTTATTTTGTACAGTTATACTGGCAATATTAATATTGAATCGCATGAATGGCGGAGCCTGTAATATGGATTTACAGACTCCATGTGATGTCGCTGAGAACTAACTGAGCTCAATGTGAAAGTATGCTTTTCAAGGAAACATGTTACCAAATCTCTCTTATTTTTTCTTTTGCATGAAATAATTCAAATATAAGAATGGTACAAAAAAATAGAGCAATGACACTTAAAAGCAGTTTATGGGTTGTGGGAAAATTGGCTAGTTGGGGACACCGTAGTGTTTCCTCATGTCTCCCTCTGATCCTGTCTACATGTCAATCGTACCCATCTTTACCATTGCTCACGATAAGCTTTTCCTCCAAATGGTTGGATACTTTGCGTTTATCATCACCTGTCTAGAGGTGGCATATTTATCGATGTTTAATCATCCATATTTTAGGGCCCGTTTGGTGCCAAGCATTAACCTGGAATAAGCATTAGTTAATGGAAGAATAATTTAATTCTCTGTTTGTGGCATTTTCTGAATTCTCAAATTAGAAAACTAATCCCCATTTTGGGGCCAATGCTTGCTTAGTTAATTCCAAAAAAAAGCTGGAATTCATTTCTTATTTGAGAATACGCTATTTATGGATTCAAATTTTTTTTTTATTAAATGTTTTTTTCAATTTTTTTTTTTAATCTTTCTATTTTAATGTGGGTATGTGTATATATATACACATGTGTGTGTATATATACACACATGTGTGTATATACACACATGTGTGTGTATATATACACACATGTGTGTATATACACACATGTGTGTGTATATATACATGTGTATATACACATATGTGTGTGTATATACACATGTGTGTATATATATACACATGTGTGTATACATGTGTGTATATATATACACATGTGTGTATATACATACATGTGTGTGTATATACACACGTGTATATGTGTGTATATGTGTATGTGTATATATGTGTATATGTGTGTATATGTGTGTATATGTGTATGTGTATATGTGTACACAAGTTAAAAATACATATTATTCAAATTAATTTAAAAAATGAAAAATAATCCTTATTCCAATTCTACAATATGGGATCCAAACGTAGAATAGCTTATTCTAGCTTTCATTTTTAGAATTAATTAATCTGAGAATAGGTCCTTATTCTAGAATAGGCCTATTCTGGATAAGTTAATGCCATGCACCAAACGGGCCCTAGAGTTACATTTTTAAGGAATGAGAGTTCAAAAATGCAATTTCTTTCTAACCCTCTTAATCCCCATAATGGTTACTACTCCTTGATCGTACTAGTATATTTTATCCTAGGTCAGCACTTTAGGATTACAAAAAATAAATAATATATAAAGGGATTTTCCTAGAATAATTAAATTATATTTAAGACATTATATTCACCATCGAAATTAAGGTTCTTAAGTAGGATTATCTACAATTCACTAAAATGATGAAAAATTTCTACTAATGTGTTTAACCTAGTGTAATGTGGTGAAATGGGGTGTTAAGGATAAAATGTAAAGATTGGAAGGGGGGGGGTTTAATTGATTGATTAATTGTTAAAGTGTGTTGAATTCCTTAACCCTATTTCACATCTTACACTTAATTGAGTTTGATATTGATTGTATATTGTAATTGTGATTAGGGGAAGATAAGATG